>QGSO01000263.1:939772-1036731 GCA_011037825.1 Carya cathayensis
TATATCCTATTGCAAAATGAATACTTGATAAACATCATTTGTATATGTGTCAACTTATGACTCAACATGTGTGGGAATGGAAGCCTGCTGCATTCCAATTAACCATTGAGCTGACACATATCAGATCAAGTTGAAATCCCCCTAGATGCGTTTCAAGTGAAATGCATGCAGATCAAGATAACATGCATCACTCACCTGGTTAATCTACAAGATATCATTCGTGCCCATGGATATATCATATGGGAGAGGACATCCTTAACCTATATAAGATAGATACTAATGATTGACAGTACAACGCTAGCTAGTTGTCGAGGTATATATATATATATATATATATATATATATTATATAATGACTAAATGATCAGAAACTGAAAGCATATGTACAATTTCCATTAATATAGGGGGCCTAGCTTAGATAGCGAAATATGGCACAACAATCCTTGTGATCAGCGGGATATATTCGATCTCTATGTATGAAGGAGCATGCAATAGATCAGTAGTACTCGATCTTAGCCATATATTCCCTTTGATCAATTCATTAATGGGATAATAAGATTCTATCTTCCCGTTGTTTAATTTTGACTTTGCTATCAAGGCCGAGTCCCTCAAAAGTTCAATAGGGTCATCTTGATCTTTCTTTGGATTTTTATATACATGATGGTTTGACCGTTATTATTAAACTGAGTTTCAAGTTTTTTTTTTCCTAATTATTTCTTTTCTATATCCAAGCATATATAATGCCATTTCAGGATAAAACAACAACTCTGCCTAAGTTATTATTTAAATCTAATTTTGTCCCCAGTGATCTAGAACTCTCTACCAACATGCTCGCATGCAAGCTGCTCAACCCCACCTATACTATATTTCATATTATCCATCTTATAATCCAGCAACCCATCGATTAAGGATGGAGCCAAGAACTTTTATTATTTGAAGTTAAAGCGTGAATGAGAAAGAATATTAAGTAGATCTAATACTATCTAATACGAAATTAACATATTGAATTTATCAATTAAATTGGAATCAGTACCTTCCATTTTCCTGAAAAAATTAACAGATTGCAAAACTAATTAAGCTCCAACTCATTATAAAATTCCCTAGAGTATAGATAATAGAAAAGATACAAAATCATCCCTCAATCAAATATAAAAAAAGGAACTCAAAAGTTCTATTAATTCTTGAAAATCATCTATTTATAAGTAATCTTTTACTAAATTTGTAATCATATTTCATTCAATATACAACATCATAAACAAATATATTTTAATCGACATGCTAATTAAAAAAGGGTGTTGCTACTTAGCCTCCTCAAGTTACTACTAATGCATTTTGTTTTTGTTTTTTGTGTTTTTGTAATGTTAAAAAAAAAAAACACAAATACACTAGTGATAACTTTTTTAAACCTTTAAAACAAAATTAAAATGCACTAGGGGTAACTTAAGGGGGCAACTTAGCATTTTCCATTAAAAAATAGCAGAGTGAAGTGATCCTCATACCATAAACATTCACCTCTTAAACCCTCAAAGAAAATTTACTTAAAAGAAAGAGTAATGCTATGTATAGATATGAGTTATGCAAACATCGTGTACTTTATATGAAAAAAGTGAAATTTTTCATGCGAATATCATATTTATTCATTTTTAAAAAAAAAAATGCAACACTTTCACAAGCTATGATGAAATATCGTTTCTCTTCTAGTATAATTCGTTCTCCCTATCTCTCATTATATATACCCTATGTGGTACTAATCTAAACAACAAAATATTTTCGTATTATTATTTCAATGGTTTTTTTAATAAAAAAATTATATTCATCATCTTTACAAATCACATATCATATTTATTATTTTTAAATTTTTTTTATTAAAAATGTGATGAGTAGATAATGAGTAGAAAATTTTAATTAATTTAAAAATAAAATAATAAAATAATTTTTAAAAATAAAAAAATATAATGTATAATATATAAGAATGATGATCAGTAATGCTATTTTCTAATATATTTACTCTTTTACACAGAAACAAGTACAACCTCGAAACAAAAGCAGGCTGGCCTACGCGATTTTAATAACCAGACCCATCCTGTCTGTGAAAACCATGACTTTTTACGTTGTACTCCGAGACCGCAAGCCACAGACCCACAGAGATTGGAGGGTTGGCGGTAAATAAGCTACGGACGGTATGGTATTGTCGAAACTCGTAAGCCTTATCACTAAAGACAAAAAAGGAAAGTTTTTAAGGGTAAATTAAAGCCGCCCCGAGGCATCAGGGTGAAAGCTAACTTTTCCCGGTAAACTAAATAAATAAAGGTTAAAAAGGCAATGTCGGCTAACTCTGAAGCAACATCGAAGTTCACGCAACTGATACAACGACTGGGTGGTCCAGTTCAAGTTGCCTTTCTTTTTTCATATATCTCAAAGTCACGTACGAGCCATGAAGAACTCCCACACGAGAGAGAGACCAAAAAACAGCCAGTCACTTTTACTTTATAGTCTGAACAAAAATAATTAATGATAACAAAAAAAAAAAAAAGCTATACGAATGAAGATGGTTTAAGGTTCAGATCCATCTAGATCTAACTCTTAGATTGAATCTGCTGTAAACCTAACCAAAATGAAAAAACAAAGCAAAAGTTACCCTAGATACAAGATCAGTTTTTCGAGGAAATTATGTACATATTAATTATAATCAACTACAAAATTAATGATGGTCTGGAATAAATCTCATGCTCAATTATCATCAATACCTGGGTACTTACGCCCGTGAATATGATGAGATGCAGGCACTAAATTAATATTTGACAGAAAAAAGGATTACTATACCGCCTTGAAAATTGCTTCGGGTTGTTACCATCTTGAGACGTCTCCGATCCATTCCCGCTACTGCATGCCCGGCCTGTCCAAATGGAAAAGGTTAATTAAATGTGTAAAATCCAACAGAGAAATTCAAGAAAGATCGGGTCGAGTTATAGCAAGCATCAACATGCAGCAGACTTCATGTTCCAGCATGATTCACAACACAGAGAGTTGTCAGTTTGGGATCCACAACGCGCCTCCTTAATCTCATCATGCTTGCGTTTTAAAGAGTGAGAATCAAAGAAAGCTAAGGACCATATAAAAATTCCTAAAAGCTGTTCTATTATATTCAAATACCACAGATTCAGCAGCAGCAGGCCACGTATCTTTTCTTTTCGAAAAGGGAGAAAGTTGAGATCAGTCATTTCACTACATTCTAGACAGTGGTCATTAAAATTCAGCTCTTCATCAATTTTTTTTTTCTTTCTTCCTTTTAATATTTCCAGCCACAGCCTTTTGTGTAAATTAAGCCGTTTGGATACGTGATAAGAACGACAAAATTGTCCACAAACACTAAATCTGAAGTGTACTAAGAAACGGATAAGTCTTACAGCCAATAATTGAGAACTACATGATCATTTTGGCAAAATGGTGCCTGCATGGCCACAAGGAAACAATTAGTACACACAGCATCCATCACAAGTAAGGCTTTGTCCTACCATAATAGAATGCTTCTCACCAGTGCTATCGTACACGTAATATTATTTCTATCTTAGTCTATCGCTAGCTAGGCGGTCGATGGTCAATGGTCATCCACAGTTCATGCTGGTGGGGTTATATGTTAGGCGTGGTCATGAACAACTGCGGTCCACAAAAGCAAAAGATTTTTCAAGACAAAAGTGAAACTACTTGATGGCATCCTAACCTAAACCTGGAACAATATATTAATAATTAGAATAATAATGCTATAAACTACATTCTCATCCAACTTCAAGCACCAAATTCTTATCCTATTTTTATAAATTTTGTAGTTGTTAATTAATTTCATTTTCTTCTCTTTTTAAGTATTTTTAATGAATAATAGTTTATATATGCATCTTGGCAGCGGAAAAGATAAACGCAGTGACAGCTATAATAACAACAAAAACCATAATAATAATTGACAAGTTTTCGTAGAGTACTCTGCCATGTGATATTATGTTGAAAACTTTTAACCAACGTACTCATGATTTTCTATGATTCACGTCTATGGAGGATTCATAAAGCCAATCAGCAAAATCATTGCACGCTCTATGATCTGCGACCAAGATTCATAAATGTAAATCTGAGGTAGACATGATTCAATGAATCAAACGTAGGTAGGACAAAAGCAATAATTCATCATTATTACTGATGGTCTGTCCCAGCTTAACAAGTGATCTCATTTTTAAACCATGCCAAGATATCAACACTATTAGTTCTACTTCTGGAGGTCCTGTACGTGCGATCTCCTTAGAACCTAAGCTTCGTACTTGGCTCACAGACACTCAGGGTTAACGTAATACGGTACTCCGCTTGGGTTATAGTGTGCTAAAATGACTTGGTTACGGGTTTCAATATGAAAATAGACCGACTCTCTCTCTCTCTCTCTCTAAGATACGCAATCAGCTAGCTAGTTATATATACTGACACACCCATATGCACACGTACGTACGGTAGATGCATAGAGAATAAAAATTTACACATTTTACGACGGTAGTTCCATAATACTGTGTTACCTTCTCATCTGTTACGCATGTTACGAGGCACCATGTCCCCAAGTAATCCTTCGTCAGTGGGAAACTGTGGGCCGGTTGGTTCGGGCATCGAATGGGATTCACCTGCTGCTATCTGTTGAGACTGTATCATACGAAAAGGACTTTGTTGAGGTAACTGAACAGCTGGATAATAAAATTGTGATCCTGAAGGAGCCAACTGCCCAGTAAAGGTCTCATGACTAATATTCACTCCACCTCGAGGGAATCCAACCGTGTGATGGCAGTGTTGGCCTTCATATGTAGTTATTACGATAGTGGGATCTTCAGATGAGCGTTCCACTCTTTTCTTTACGGTGCATCTGCTATTTGTGCAGCGGTAGTAGCTCCTGTATGCCACATCGAAACTATATATGATCTTCTGCATATATGAAGTTTCTAATTTCTGAAAAAAATTGTGTATTGAAATTTTGCATTTCGGCCCGTAAAATTGAGAGAAAAGAAATTCAAAGATACATATAGGCTAATTATGAGGCTTGTCAGTAATGCTGACCTATTACTTGCGGAGCTAGCTAGGGACCGACAATAAGACTTAATTTGGGGAACCCAAAAGCTATTTAGAACTATTACAATAATAAAGAAAATAAAAATAAAAATAAAAGGCCTGAGAAGATTAGAGATTCATATTTCGGACCTAAACAAACTTATATTACTATCTTGCTTAATCGAAATAAACAGATCGTAGCAAAAGTTAGAAACGGAACTGGAGATTTATAACAAGAAAGGAACATAGTACGTGTAAATGAAAAGAATTTAATAAAATTCATTTTCATATCAATCCATAAAACAAGAAGAGTAAAAATCAAACATGGGAAACACAATAATTTGTCTAAGTAACTGAAGAGAAGTACGTAGTTACAGACCTAGGAAATGGACTATTTTTAACGGCCTTCTGTCCATATTTGCGCCATCGGTAGCCATCTTCGAGATGATCAACCTCACTCTTCGTCATAAACGCAAAACGCGGCTGCCGGATTCGTTTTTGCCCTTTCTTTCTCACCTTGTTCCTACAAAATATTACACCTACAATTATCAAACAAAAACAAGATCCTAAAAATGAAAAGCTATAAATAATTCGTGAACTCATGATAGCTAGTAACAAACAAATATGTAAACTAGGAAGAAATCACGTCATTGCTTTAAATGTATAACGAGATGAAATTATCCAAAGGTTTGCAATCACACGTCAAACTGTTCGACTGACGACAATATTGTTCACTCAAAAGCAAGAAAGAAAACGTGATCAAGGTGTAATTAAGAGTGTGTATATATACGTGAAGCTTCAATGTTCAGTGTAACTATATGCATTTCTTCTGCTACTTAATTGAGCAGTGTTATGACTAGGAGGTATAAAAAACAGAAGAAGAATGAAAGGCTAGCTTATGTGTTTCAAATTAGAGGGAATGCTAAAGAAAAATCATATGAGTGAATGTTTCACATTACTTTTGAAATGAATACCGTTTGATGCTAAACTTCTTTTGCAGTATTGGCAATTAATGAGCGTTTGTTTATTGGCTGAGAAAACAGAATGGGAATTGGCGTATATCTATATATGAATAGACTTAGCGGAAGCAGCTAGCTAGGATTAACAAATCTAGAAGCATGTCGTTATAATACAGTAACCCAAAGAAAAAGACTCAAGCTGTGACTATCTAAATTTGGTGGCTAATTAATAAAGTAAATGATCTGAATCTGTAACTAACTAAGAACATTATGTTTACATAGAGAAATCATGTACTGATGTAAAATACTCTAAAGAAGAAACCCACTTAGCCAGCTAGCCATTTGGTAACAAGAACCTAACACCTTTAGATCAGAATTAAGCAGTAATAGCTAGCATTATGTCGTACAATTTACAATGCCATGAAATGCTAATGCACTGGCATTCAAGGGAAATTATGAATATATCAAGAACATAAAACAAACTTCAGTATATACATATGATCAATATCCTTGATTCTTCATATAAAGCGAAGTGATCGATCACTTAAAGAATCTAAATGCCAAAAAGTAATGCGTAAATAACCGGAAAAGTTCCCAGACAAATTAGTATCATATACTTTTTAAGCTATATTCTCGCTTTCATTGTAACTAATTTCGTGATTTCTCAGCAAAAATTTGATACAAATTATTCGCCGAAAGCAAGAGAAAAAAAGGAAAGAAAAAAAGAGAGTTAAAACTTAAGCCACGCCATTACCGCCGCAATAGCGGCGGTGTTCGAGGAGTTAAAATTAATAGACAAAAAGCTCCTTAATATTTCCCAATTCCTCTGGAAGACCCCATGTTTTCAGTGAAATTACGGACCTACCTCGGTCCAACTTGCATGAACAAGTAGATGGTATCTAGATGTACGGACACAAAATTGCATTGTCTCCCCCCCTAGTCCAAAGAGAAAACCACTATAATCGGATACGATTCTTTTCTTCCCCCTTCACCTCCCCCGGGCCAAGTATCCTACACTCAAAGCCTGCCATTTGCCCTTGAAAATACGAGCTAAACTAAGGATTCAGTGAGTCACATGGAGAACATAGTGTATATATACGTATATGTATTCACGGAACCCACTCACGGTATCTCGGGCGGTTTTCCACCGGAGCCAGTGGACTTCTCAGGCGGATCCTCACTGGAGCTAGAAGACACGGAAGGATTACTGGATGCCGTGAGGTCTCCAACTTTACTGTCCGACCCAACAGGAAGTGCCGGGTCGGAGCTCTGCAAGGCGCGGTCGCTGCTCTTATTGCTGTCTTCGTGGTCTTGGAACCCGAAGCTTTCCGTCAAATCGGAGCCATCGTGGAGACCGGCCCGGTTCGGGTCATCCGGCTGAAAATTCCACCCGAACTCGCCGAGTATGCTGCTTTCTCTGTCGTTGGCGAAGAAGTAGACGCTGTCCGGGTCAGGGCCGAGCGACCAGCTCGAGTTGCTGGTAAACTCAGGTCCGGGATCGGATTTGTCCCCTTCATCCATAACTTAAACAAGGATCCACTCCCAAATCCGCAGGGGAATTTAGCGTAATTCCGGAGAGAGAGAGAGAGAGAGAGAAAGGTAATAAGGGAGGCCCGGAGGTGGGGAAGCAAAGGAAGGAAGCTAGGGTTTCGGTGTTCGTTGGGGGTCAGAAAGGACGCATAGTTTATGAACTTTTAGAAGGGCTTGAAAGCTTAGTCTCGTCATTGCACAGTGACAGAGAGATAGAGAGAGAATTGAGGAAAAGGAATGAGAGAGAGAAGGGGGGGAATAGAAAAGAGATAAGTAAGAAAAATCGCCGTCAAGCTCCTAAAATAGTACGGGAGGAGGCTGATATTTAAGCGTTGGAATGGAAGGCACGAGAGGGGAGGGAAGGGGGGGTCCCCACGCGCATGAATAAAATCACTCCCAAAATACTTTCCGACAACAGACCTCTCTCTCTATCTCCCCCCTTAATTTTTGCACTTTGGTGGCTCTAACAACAGAGAGAGAGGGAGAGAGAGAGAGAGAGAGGCGCCTTTTATTTTTTTACTCACCCAACAAGGCGTGGGCATTGGATCGGCTGCAATCATCATTATTTATCAAACATATTTTTTTACTTGCTCTTCTTTTTTTCCCCCCCTTTCAATCGGAAAGATTATTATTATTTTTTTTTTTTGAAAAACAATCGGAAAGATTATATTCAATACGCAAAGTCATATTTTTTCCATTATGCTTCAATACGCAGCTCTAAAGAAAAGTCACTAAAATTATGCCACGTCATTTAATGTTATCTGCATAAGGTTATTACTTATATTTAAATTTAGTACTCTTAATAATACTGATTGACATGACATATTTTGAAGAGTTTTATAGGCCAACCACTTCAGTAGTATTTGCACCTGTAATTGGAAATGCTAAAATTTAAAATAATATTGGACAATAATTAGTGATACAAGGTTTGGGACAAATTAATATGGTATCTTCATCTATTTTGACATGAATATGGTATTTTTAATTTCAAATGATCTGTAAATAATAATAAAAAATAATAAATAGTTAAGATGTTTTCGGATTCTTATAATTTAATGATCCTGAAGGCGAATCTATATTTTTGATTATTGTATATATCAGAGCATGCATTAGCTAATTATAGCATTACCCTCAAATAATTTAGATTGATTTATGCATGATGTGACATATTTATTAATTAATTAATTAAAGCGTGTATGTTTAAGTGTTATAATGTATAAAAAGAGAGAACCAAATTAGTTAATTTCTCAAAAGGAAAGAGATATATGGGAATCTTAATTTCTAGTCCACATATTATTTATTAGAGGTCCTATATTTTCATTGGTCCCATTTCAGGAATCCATCTAACTAGCTAGTTAATTGTACATCAATAAATAACTCAACTAAACCCATTTTATTTTGTAATATTGCATAATAAGATTAAGATATTGGATCGACTCGTTAGATAAGAGAAACGTACGTATGTATTTTCATCATAATAAGATGCATATTTCTCACTCACACTAGTTCAGATGAGAAGAAATGTTTTAAATAGTAATGAATAAAATATATATTGTTATAATATAATTTTTTAATATTAATTTTGTTTTAAGATTTGAAAAAATTGAATTATTTATTATATTTTATATGAAAAATTAAAAAAATTATAATAATGAGTTGAGATGAGATAAGATGAGTTTTGTTAAACAAACTGAGCGTTTCGCAACGAATATATATATATATATATATATATATATATGATTTTTTTTTTCTTAAAATAATTCGTTGGTGTTTGAAAAATCAGGTACTGATCATCATGTGTCGATGTCACCGGACTAGCTAGCTAGTTTACATCATTTTGCTTTTATAATTTTGGGTGAAATTTCACTATCTTCTTTTAAGCCTTCCTAGTAGATATAAATTCAATACCGGACATCATAAGCTAACTCAACTCATGTACGAGTTTTTAATTTCCCCTGTGTCTTATAAATTTATAATTACCCCCAACAGCTAGCTAGCTAGGGTACCTACGTACGGAACAGTCTTTTGCCGCACGAGTGACATGGGGTTAAATTAACTGCTTGTGTCAATTAGTTAATTAATTAATTGAGAGATGTCAATTAGTTTGGGCATGCACGAACTTTGTATATAGTTCCATTAATTAATTTTCAGCTTGTAGGGATCAGTTTTGGGAGCCGTGTGTTTAAAGTACGTATGTATAATTATCATGGAATTTTATTATCGGCTTGTTGGTTTTTGGGAATGCATGCTAGTTTTGTTGGTTTGTCCATCTGATTTAATTCGACAAAAATGCATTATAGGTTTTGGCAGATTTGCAGCACTGAGATCGAGCCTTGTACGTCATTGTGGAGTTCCGAGAGCAATGACCCCGATTGAAAAGTTTTGGCAAGGTTTGCGATCAGAAAATTTGTCAGGCAAAAAGTTCGATTGACATTCCTGCCACAAAGAGTCTCGCTCGACATGTAAATCGAGCAAATATTGAATTGTATGTCGAGCAAACATAAGATAGAGATCACACTCGAAGCGCTCTCAACACTCAGGTCGAGCGATCGAATAACGCATAAAAATGAAAAGTAAGATTTCCGCCATGTGATACTAAAAATAAGTACTTAACGAACAATCTAGTAAGTTTTAAGTGTTTTGAACAGTGGGATTGAGGTCTTGTTTGGTTACACATATGAGATGAGATGAAAATTAAATAAAATATTATTATAATATAATTTTTTAATATAATTTTTATTTTTTTATTTAAAAAAATTGAATTATTTATTATATTTTGTGTAAAAGTTTAAGAAAACTGTAATGATTAAATGAGATAATTTGTGTAACCAAACGAATTACCCTAATAGTAATTGTTTGATTTGGTACCATTTCACAGCTTTTGAATTAAGAGAACTGTTATAGGCACAAAGAGATTACACGAAGTAAACTTACAAACTGATGTGGTGTATGAAATCAATTAAATCTACTTAATTTATAATAAAAATCAATTTATAATCTGACGTACCACATTAAACCATATCAGTTATTATGTTTATTGTTTATAGTTAAAGTATTTTCCTAACAATATTAATGGTGGAAAAAAGTGCGTAATAGTTGAAACTGGTACGCTGCCGGGCGGCGAAAGGTAGCTAGCGGCCATATTGTACGTACTTGATAGTTATTACATAATTCTTAACAAATTAACACTACCATGCACACCCTACAGATCGATAAAGTAAAGCATATTCTACGCAAGCAGGAGGCTGAAACGGTGGTTGATGAATTAGTGCTCCAATTTAATGCACAAGAAAAAATAGGCATCAATCAATAGTATTCGTGCCATCAATTAGCCAGGGCACCACCTGCAATATATGTGGTCCAGTACACTTTACATATAGTAATACCAGTACTAGCTCCATCGTCATATATATATATATATTATATGCATATATCTAGAACTTGTGATTGGTCATGAGGGTTAATTGTCCGGCGGCCTCGTCGGTGGTTTGTCGGCGGCAGTGATTTAGCCGGTGGCCGGTGCGCCAATATATTTTTTTTTCTTGAGAGGGAACACTAAAATTAGGAAATGGATTATCGTGAAAACAATTAAAGGAAATCTCTCATCATTATACACACACTTATATATATAGGTGAATCACTGCGCATCCAAGATGTTTTTAATTTTGGTTCAATAATAATATCATAGATGCAAGCTCAGTTAATTGTGGAATATAATATATATCAGAAAGGGGCAATTTTTTTTTTTATCAAGAACTCGTACGTACGTATATATATGGAATCTTCGATCACATGTATATTGATATTATATACATCTAATTAAGTTGAAAGAGTTTTTGTCGTGATTGGGCTTAGACGTATGCCCATCTATACATCTCCTTTAGGGTTTAATTATTATACACTGCACCCATACGATCGATTTACAATGAATTAATTAATGAAAGTATATACGTCGTACGTACGTTAATTAAAATGGAGAAATTTATATCTTTTTTTGGGAAAATAGTACTATATATAAACCAACATTTTTCAAATAAGAATTAACATTTTTCAAAATAGTACAATCTTCAATGAAAAGTCATTTTGATCAAACAAAATTAAAAGAATTTGAAAAAAGATCAAATCTCTAATTATTGTTGAAACTTAGACTCGTTTGGATGTTAGATAAGATAAGATGAAATGAGAAATATTATGTGAATAGTAGTGAAATAATTTGTGAATAGTGGTAAGATGATTTGAGTTAACATGTATTTTTTATGAAATTTTGGGAATTAAGAAAAGATTAAAATTAAATAAAAATATTATAAAATTAAAATCTAGTTAGAATATAATTTTTAATATAATTTTTATTTTAAAATTTGAAAAATGTTGAATTATTTTTTATTATTTTTAAAAAAATTATAATTGTTAAATAAAAAAATTAAAAATTTGATATTTTAAAATTAAAAAATATTTATATTTAAATATTAAAACGACAAAATGAGTTGAGCCAGCCATCTCAACGTACAAACGGGAGCTTACTATATTGCATGTTTCAAACTATATAATGCGGTACTAATCCCAATACATGAATTAAACAATGCGCACGCATGCGCGCACACATATATAAAAGCTAATTAATTAATTTATTTCTTAAAGAAATGCTGAATAATGGCCATGCGATCTTTCTTCATCATATTAGATTGACAAAAAACAAAGCCGATCGAGGAGGTAGATCATAGTACTGTGTGCGTGGGTCGAGAGTAGTCATCATCCGATTCTCTTTATTTTTTAAAAAAAACTAACTTGATTCTTAAGCAAGCACCAGTGCGTCATTTTCAACCCAGACTTCATTGAGGATTTCTTTTCTATATACTATTCTTCAACATATATAAATCATCATCTTTCTATATATAATTTCTTATATATATATTTTTACACAAAAAAATAATAATATATTCTAAAAACATAAAGAAGAAAGCAAGAAGGAACGATTTGACATGTCGTGTTGCATTATATATAAAACGGTATTATTTATTGAATTATTTAAACTCACCGTTTTATAAACACAAAGTGTTTGGGAAAGGAAAAGAGGAGGTGGGGCTGGGGGCTACGCACCAACGAGACACGGTTTGAACAACGTGTGTATTAGCAGATTATAGATGCATGGCTCCAGGATCGACCGATGTCATTTCACGAGATCTTTTGGATTAGATTATGAAAACAAACTAAATTAATACAAAGGGTAATCACGGGAAGATTAATTAAGGGTTATAAACAAATACAAAGGGTAAAAATATATAGCAGTTAATTATATTTGATATTATATTCAATTATATATTTAAATAATTAGTTTATCATGAAATTATTTAAAATACATATATATGTAGGACAAAAATGAGTAATTAAGATATTAATTTAGTAGTCAATTCGAATTGGTTCCTGCTTCATCCCAGGCATACAGAGTGGACCCTGAGCATCCCCCTAATTTTATTTTGTACAACTATATATTAAAATATATGTAATAGCTAGCTAGTACCGTCATTTACCACCTTTAAACCAATATCATATCTCTCGGCCAACCTATATATAATATATATTATATATTATTTCATCAAGCGAATTATAAATAAATAAATATGTAAATATTTATTTAAATTAAAAATTTATCCTAGATATTTTTAAGAAGTAATGCTAACAACAAACTCTAAATGTACATAAAATTTTGTACAAGCTTGTACATCTAAAAGTTATATATATATATATATATATATATAATTATTTATTTCCAAATTAAAAGACCAATAACGTCAGTTTGGAAACAGGATTTAATTTATATATTCGTGTGTGTGAACATGATTCACATATATGCTATAACTTTTTCTTAAATGAAAACTGATATTGTTCATTTATCAGAAAAATTTATATCTATAACTGGATATATTATGAGATGTCTCAATGTCAAACATGACATTATAAATTAAAATAATGCATTTGAAACTCCACCAGTACACTATTTCCTTTTGTGATTGATCCAATCTTCACTATTGCTGATACTCTCTATAAACAAACGTCCAAGAGAAAGTACTTTCTTCTTAAACAGAGACTCAATCTCACCATTTATAGAAAAAGACAACTCAACCTCTACAAAAAAATATTCGAGAGAACAACTCTTTTTTATTTTAATTAACAAAAAGGAAAGCAGTAATATAGATGCGAAAAATGACGTATGACAGTTTGGATCAACTCCAAAGAGTTTGGAATCTGTGCCGGCTTGTAAAGGTAACAAAAGTCATATATGAAAGATTTAGTGATGGCGAGTCTGGTGATCTGGCGTGTGGGTCGAGAAGAGCTACTGGTAAAGGTGGTGCATAAGGACCACGCGAAGATATGCGCAGCGTGTGAGAACCAAGCGTAATGATTTTTGTAAAACCACCACTTTCCTCCTAACGATTTTCAACTTGTGAATCTATTTGTGCCACGCATGTCTCTCAGGAATTGTCAGAAAGTTGTAGATCAATTTTTTTTTATTTTAAAGAAACTAAAATAAAACTGAGTAAAGAAATCTTGATAGATAAAATGAGTGAATGGAAGATAAAGGGAAAAAGAGTGAGGAGGAGGAGGAGAAAGCCGATGCCTCCTCTCCTTTCAGCAAAAATCAAATCTGGAGCCCTTGATTTTTTACGAGAGATGGAGGTAAAGAGGCACTAGGGTTTTTCCATTTGAGATTGAAAAACATCAACTTCACATATATGTTATAATTAATTAGGTTGAAATGATCAAAACGAGCCAATTAGTTGGGGCCAAATTATATAAAAATGGATAGCATTAATTGAGAGTGATGCATGATGCGATGCGTAGGGTTTTGATTAATTAATGGTTTTAGTTGTTATTTGGAGATAGATGACGCAGATAATGAATAGGCCTGCAGGGATATATAGTCGGAAAGTGTTGTTGGATCTCTGGGCAGGCACTTAATTATCAATATACTATATATAAATAATAGGATCGGAGTAGTCTAAATTAGATAAAGACAGCTTATAATAATTAACACCGAAAGATGACGGCTAGCTAGCTAGCTATAATTTATATATATCATGATCGATGTTGATAAACTAGGCTTTTTATTAATTTCTTAAGCGGCTTAATTACTAATGCTACAGGCCCTAATTAATTTCATCACAGCTTTAATTGAAGAGGTTAAAAAAAAAACATTAGATCAAATGACAAGTTGACATGATGATCAGCAACCATATTATATAATATATATATATGCCGATTGCCAAGCATGCCGACAATGATTACTTCTAATTAGCTAGTTAGGATTAATCTAAGAGTAGTTTTACTATCATAAATAAATTTTATAAAAATAATTTTAAAAATTAATATGATTTCATGTGTTACTTTGGATCTACTCTATAATTATAATAATAGATTTATAACAATCTGATGTACGATATATCAAGTCACAACAATTTATAACTATATTTTTATGAAATTTCTTTATATAAGATTTTTTTGTAAAATACATTATATATGTGTGTGTGTATATATATATATATATATGTATATAGTTTGCCAATTGGGGAATTGGGAAGAGTTTATTTAACTTGTTTTGTATATTGACACACTGTACATGCACTAATAATTTTCTCAAAGAAATGAGGTTTTAGCTAGAACCAGTACTGAAGATTGGTGAATTTTGACAAGTTGCATGGTAGGTGATTTTGATGTGATCTGCGGCCTCTAGTAGGCTGATTTTTGTACGATAATTTCCACCAAGTTAGGTGAGAGTCGAGACGTACGCTTCAATACGCAAAAATAAAAATAAAAACAAAAATAAAAAGATATTCAATTACGACGCTCATGATCCTGCGCGCATGGATTAATTCTAATTTTGGTGGAAAGAATATTGCTTAATTCGTTTGACATGAGATATTGTTCAAACTTCAAATTATCCAATTAAGCCAAAAAGAGTATCGTTTTGGACGTGGCGTACTATTTAATCAAACCCCGATCACATATTTTGAATGATGATTGATTATATATGATGCGGTTTGGATAGTGAGATGAGATAATTAGATGGTTTTAGGTGAAAGTTAAAAGTTGAATAAAATATTGTCAAAATATTATTTTTTAATATTATTATTATTTTAAAATTTGAAAAAGTTTAGTTGTTTATTATATTCTATATGAAAATTTAAAAAAAATATAATGATAAAATAAGATGAGATGAAACATTTTCACTATCTAAATGGCCGATCGGGAATTTTACGCTTATTTTTTGTCCATGCTTTGTTTCATAATTTTTGTATTGTGACAAAGGGTTTAATTTTTGAGTTTTTACGTTTTTACAAATCAAGTGTACAGTTTTTTTCTTTGGTAATATTGATACCCAAAATTAAAAAAGACTTGGACTTAGATACGTTCATCATCAATCTCCCGTACGTACATAAAAAAAAAAACTAATTAGGTAATTAAGACACGTGTCAATCTCTAGTTGCTTGACATCATGTTATATGCTATATCACCCAATCAAATACTGACACGTGACATTCTAAGCATCACCAATGATATTTCTCCGGTTAGAAAACTAATGAATTCCACTTCCTGATCATGTACGTACGTACGCAGGTAGCTAGAGAGGTGAAGGGCGGCGATTTCCTCCCCCATCATGAAGCCTTGTCTATAATGTGACTAAGAATAACAAAATTCAGTATGAAAACGTACCAATATTTCTCTTCCTTTTTTTGGAGGGTCGGGAATTACGTGGAAGTGAAGGGGTCAAGATTTTAGAAACAAATGAAAAAAGACGCTAAACACGTCTAAATTAACCCAAATAAAAATAAGATGCGTTCCCAAACAAGACCCAAGCCGCCGATGGGTACTTGAAAGACGTTCGAACAGATCATGAGGTCATGATCGATTCAAGAAATTTCTAAACTTCGCACAAACGTCGGATGAAAGAATCTAAGAGGACGTGGATGCATGCGTTTTAACAAGAAATGGATGTACCAAAGTATATATATATGTAATCATATATAATTCCACTTCCCCACCATCGATCATATTATTGCCATGCGATGCCCTCCTATCAAAGCATCAAGCATATAAATATATATATATATATATATATATATTATAAAAATATGGACCGCCTAGGCGCCATTCACCTCCCCGTATGCGGTACGCCATGATGTGGTCCGCATACATTCTGCATCAATCGTTTTCGGGGCCATACATCTTTTTTAGATCAAATCAGGGGCAAAGTCTGATTCATGATATATATATATACACACACACGCACGCGCACGCACATTATATATTATATATGTGTGTGTGTATCGTAGAATTACTGCATCAATATGATAGAGATGGAGCGCCAAAGTCAGTACCCTTCTTATGTCAAACAGGTTTTGCTCCTAACACCTAATTAATTTTAATGCTAAGCATGATATCATACGTACGGCCCCAGGCCAACTAATTCATTTGAGCACTGCTTGTTCATAATTAATAATTTTTTAATACTAACTTGGATGGAACTTAAGTAACCAGAATGATAGTACGTGCATATATTCTACGTACATTTGCGATATCTATAATTAACCTACTTTTTAACTTTTTTTGTATAGACAGTATTTAAATAATTAACCAACCCAACCCGTAAACATGATCATCAAGTATGATCTAGATCTGCTAGGTGGCTAGGTTTTTGCATGCTACCTAGCTAGCTACTATATATACATAATTAATTAATATATCTAGACTTATATATATATATATATATGTTTGTGTGTGTGTGTGTGTGTTTTTTTAGCGTGGTAGGAGGTAGCTTAATTACCTATATTTGGTATGGAGGCACTGCATGATTAATAATATTTACCTTATATAGAAGATGCGTGTATTTATAATGTGTATTCACACATACATATCTACATCATGCATGCATGAAGGGTTTTATGTGCCGACAATTTGGACTAATACTATAATTATAACGACAATATAATTACCATAACTTCGTGATTAAAAGATAAAGGGCCGAGATTGCCCGACCGACACAGATTAACTTAAACATGCATGAGTATACGATCGATGAAGCAAAAAGCGGGGCATGCTATATATATATATAGCTAGGCAGGCAGAAACATTGAACCTTGATGAAATAATAAAGGCAGCATCATAAAGTTTACTGTTGTTAATATAATTAAAATATCATCATTATATATATATATATATATATATAGTTGGTGGGGGCAAGGCAGTCTAGCTTCTTCATGAACGTCGACCATTTTCGTGTGTTCCCGCCCTTTGAGAAAGTTGCTCCTGATCATGAAAGTGACATGTAAACTCATCTCTGCCCAAAGACTTTTGCACCGAAGTGTTTGGTAGAATCTCAACCGCTCACACCACTATTAATGCGACTAGTCATGTAAAGGACCAACACAAAAAGTTAGAATTTTCATATATCCTACATATATGGATCAATATCAATGGAACGATCGATTTCTTCAAACATTACCATGGGCTTGTAATTACTTTCCGGCTTCAAGTTTAACTAGATTTTTTTTTTTTTTTATAATTAAGCTGATGTTGAGGACACGCTTAATTTCATACAAGAATATTTTTTTTAAATGCAAATTCTGGTGTAAATATAAGTAGCGTACGTTAATGAATCATGTATGTCCACACATTGATTGATAAATATAATTTTTTCATGCGATTAATTATATAGACGGGTCGCTTTAGGATATTATTTTCCAATGTATAATTATAAGGTAAGAGACTGAAGAGATATGGACCACAAGTAAAAAAGTAGTATATATGTATTATTATATGGCTTTTTTAGGCAAGGGATCTGAGTTGGAGCTCATTGGCACATGAAGTACTAGCACTTGGGTTTGAAAGGGCTTTGGCGCGCTTGATGTGAGAGACCTCATGTGTGATTAAACAGCACAATCACATCATAGGCGTGTTAGTGTCGCAAAAACCACTTTGTTCGTTTTCAAAGGAAAATACGATGAGAAAGGGACAGTTTGACGCGGCAATCCACAATGGCAGACCCACCGCTCTCCAAGGTTTTTCATCTATTATTATTAGGCCATAGAGAAATGAATGAACTAAAAAAGAGGTACTGCTTCTGTTCAGTTATTAATCTAGCTAGTTGGGAATTAGACCCAATTTATACGTTGATCATGAGAAAGACCCAATTTATACGTTGATGAGAAAGACCCGATTTATACGTTGATGAGAAAGACCCGATTTATACGTTGATGAGAAGACATTGCATGTTATGGTAGTCGACAGTACCTCATAATCTTTGCTTAAACTCATCACATCGGATATGTATATAAATATATATATATTTTTTGAGACAGGGAGTGGGGTCGAATCTGGTTCTCCTATTTGGCGACCGGGCCTTATATCGTCTGGTCCTTGGTACGTCGGGTGTATATCTTAATTGGAAGCATGCTTTGAGCTTAATTTGTGAAGTGTATATATATATAATAAGTAGCTGGAATTCATCGTGTACGTGTTAGGGTAATTAATTAAGGGTCCAGATCGTGGAATATATATTAACTTTGTAATTTGCTAGAGCTTTAGTTAGTTGAGACGTCTCTGACTGGTTCATTATTTCATGACCAAGCTGGTGGGATAATATTGTTCCAATGCTGCATTATTGCATTCCAGAGTCTTATGCCACTAGCAGGGTAAGTTAATCATGCAGAGGAAAGCTGCCAATGTGTTGATCTCCTAGTGCATGAGTTGGATTGACTCATTCAACTATATATATCACGTTTTGTCCTTTTTTTTTTAAAAAAAAATAAATCATTTTAAGCAAATGATGTATTGATAATACCAATGTAGGAGAGGAAAATCTCATTACAAATGCCACATCAGCGCAATAAAAAGAAAAGAGAGAAGAAAGAAAGAAAGGTCAGTACGTACTTAATGGTTATTGGACATGGCAGTTGTATTACTCTTAAGTTTTAGGAAACCCATGTTAAATAAAGAGATCATCAAGACGAGCCGATCGAAGTGCAATGGCTATAGCAGTTGGCCGGATACTAGAGACTGGGCAGAGCTGCATGAAGCTCACAAGTGGTTTGGGCGGTGCATGAGACTCACGCACTTATTAGAATGCAAAATTATCTAGTTGAACTAATCGATGGCCAAAGAGTTTCGGAGTAGTCTTTGGGCATAAAAAGTTTTCCAAGATTAAGTGCTCATTTGAATGTTGAGATAAGATCAGATCAAATAAAAAATATGTAAATATAATAGTAGTGAAATAATTTGTAAATAGTAATAAAATAGTTTAAGTTAAGATGTTTTATTGAGTTTTGAAAAATTAGAGAGAAAAAGTTAAATAAAAATATTATAAAAGTTAAAATATAATTTTTATTTTAGGATTTTAAAAAGTTGAATTGTTTTTTGTGTTTTGTTTGAGAGTTTAGAAAATTGTAATTATTAGATAATTATTAGATGAAAAAAAATGAAAAATTGCAATTGCAAAATATTTATATTTAAGTAATGTTAATTAGAAATTAAATGAGATTAGATGAACATTAAGTTTTGAATAGTTTTCAAATAGTTTTGGTATCTTTTAATTACCAAAGACAGGTAATAGTCTCCATGATAGAAGTCGTATGATCGATTAGTTTTCCTTTGCATCTTGATGATCTACCTAGCTAGTGGAAATGGACCAAATTTTCTGTGTGTATGAGAGAGAGAGAGAGAGAGAGAGAGAGAGAGAGAGAGAATGAAATAAGCAAATTAATAAAGTGATTCTAAACAAGCTGCTTTTGTTTGTTTGTTTGTTTTTTTTTTTTTTTTATCTATTTTAAAAGTGGTGTCTGTTGCTCTGCCGAACTATGGGTCTAGGGTACTACTCTAGGCGATAGTTGAGTTATTCACCTCAACGTGACATTCAGAAAGATGAGGCTGAAAGCAACTTTTGAAAAGGAATCATATTCTAAGGCATCTCACACTCTGCATATTTTCTAAGAATGTTAGGCCAGTTTTCGATCCACTTTAAATGGCATAATGCAGCAAACACATTTCCCCGGGTGGTTCCTAAAGAATTTTAAAAGGGGATCTAAGGAATCACTTTCACACACAAAAACAATTTTTTTTTTTTTTGCCTCTCTGTTCATTGTATTAAAGCCATCTCAGGCAAATGAAAACTGTAGAATAAGAGCAAGCTTCATGAGTTTAGTGTTAAATTTTACAGAAAGTGTTCGATCTCGATCGTCTTTATTGGTAAAAGTTCAGGAGATAATATCGGTTGTTAATTGCGTTGCTTCCGAGGGAGAAAGGAGACGATCAGACATTGCCTGCCTTTAATTTAGGTTAAGAGGACCCTACTAAAGATTCAAATTGATGTGCTTGGAGTTTAGTTATAAAAAGTGTTTCCCAGTTGAAGATCATCTTAGTGATTTCCTTTATAGGATCTACATGAAGTAATAGGGACCTTTTTTGATGGTTGATAGCTAAGCACTTTGTTGCCTTGATAGAGAGTGAGAGATTCACCTTGTCTGCCTGGTATGTAATCATTAGAATTTTTTCAAACTCTTGCATAAAATATAATAAATAATTCAACTTTTTTAAATTCTAGTAATATTTTATTCAACTTTTAACTTTTATCTCAACTCATCTGTATAATTAATCGAGGCATTTGCTAGACCTACTCTAGTGGGAATATTGGATACAATTCCTCAGCATAATTTGGCTGGCTGCAGTCTGTTTTTGTCCTTTCTCTGAACCCGATGAAGATTTCATCAAACGAAATAACATGTACAAAGAAGGAGGGTGGGAAAAAAAATACAAGACTAACTACAAAAGTGGAGTATTTTTTTTGGGTAGTATTTGATACAGGACTAACTACAAAAGAGGAGTATTTTCTTTGTATCAAATACTATCATGGATCAAAGTAGACGAGAAAAAATGATAGAATATGGCTGTAGTCTGGACCCTTGTTTGAAAGGGTCTTTCCACTGAAACTTTCAGAGATCAATGGACAAGCCTAGGGTTTGTGTCTGGCAGTGATTAAGCTTCTTTGTAGTCTGCTTCAGGATTTAACCTTTACAGGCAGCAAATACCATTCAGAATTGTCTTCAGAAAGAGTCAAACTGAAAGGAGTAAAAAGGGTCATGGCCAATGAAGGCTTTTGCTTTTTCTTACTTAGTGGGCTTTAGCTTGGCCTTATCATGAAGCCCATTTGGTCCTACTCCATATAGAGAAGCCAGAATGAGATGAAACACATACCCAAAGAAACGAAATTCAGTTTTAAGCTTTTCATCACGACTCGTTTCTTTCATTTGTTTTTTGTTTTTTTTAAATAGCGGTCAACAATTTCGATCCCCTGATAATCGATAAGTGCCTCTTGAATTAATTGATGTGCTTCATCTGAGAGAATACACAAAATAATTTTGCTGTTTCCTAAGGCAAATAACTAGCATGTAGAAGAGGCTCCAGATACCACAAAGATGATTCACATTATCCATATGAGTTGTATAAACAAAAGCAGGCTTTTGGCTTTTGCGCCTCTTAAAAAGATATGCTCCAACTGTAAGTAGCTCCTCTTATGGTTCTGTTTCTTTAAACGATATATTATATAGGATTATCCAACTTAGATGATGCTGAGTTGTCAAATTATATGTTGATGGCGTTGAAATACCTTAAAGTGGTAGATCAAAGCAAAAATGGCAGAAAACCGTGATCTTTCTATAATTGGGACAGTTTTAAGTGCGTTTTAATATTTTGGCTATAACTTTGGCTACATATATCATAACTGCACATATGACCCCAATTCGAAAACCTCTTTTCAATACGCACATTGTGATCACCCAACTATGCTTGATGTGCATCTTTTTAGATGCCAAAATCTACTATTTTTCCCTCCAAATCCCCAATTTTAGTTATTTTTTTTCTTTTATGATAATATTTCATTTATCGTTTAGAAAATGATTCTGAACTCAATTTGGGCCAAATTTTTTATAGATTACTTCTTTTATTACGTATTTATTTTTGGAGTGATTATTGAAATTTTGCTATTTTCGACAAAATTCTAATATGGATGATTTTTAGCTATTACAACTAGGCTTGTGGGTTGATTTTCATTATTATTGGATTTGATAATTTTGAATTAAACATCAAAGTTGTTTTCTCTATGTTTTGGATGATTCTCTTGTCTTCCTTCCTTGTAAATTATCTGTTAAAACTAGCATGCAGAATAATCATTATTCTATCCGACGTCAATATAGGACACACTCAATGGAAAACATAATATGATTCTTGTTTTGCATGCTATCGTATTCAATAAAATAGAAAAAACTTAAAAGAGAACAAAGAATTTAGTTCATCGTAAGTGAATAACTTGGACACCAAACATTCCATCAGGCTTTAACATAGCTAGATTTCTCTTCTAGGAAGGATGCAACCTTGGTCTTGATTCTTCTTCTTTTTTTTTTCTTCCCTCCATTCAAATTGGAGTTCTTCACTATCAGCAAATTGTGGACAACTAAAATAAGACCTGCTAAAATATGACATGTGCAGAGCTTATATAACAGTTACAGATAAGAAGAAAACGAAAACAAGTTTATGCACATGAAAATACACCGTAAATAACATGCACATCAAATATGGTGGGAGCAACACTCAAATTCAGCAATAACCAGATAGTTTTAGTTGTTTTGAAACATTCTTTTTATAATAGCAAGCATGCGAAAAGTATTGGCAACTCATATTCATATGTTGTTCAAGGGTATGCATCACACTATAGCAACCAAGGGTATGATTAGGACTACAATTAACCAGTCACTACTTTTTCCCAGGGTATACATCATTTCTTACAATTTCCCCAAGGATTGCCCATCTGATAAAAGATGCTTTAATCAATCACAAGATAAACAAAGTAAGCAAATTTCATTGCACTTGAGTACATGGGAGTCTGGGACTAGCAATGCTTCCATTGAAGTTTTAACCTTGACAAATAACTCACATTGTAAATATTGTTGCTCTAATTGATAATGAACACAGCTACATCATTCTTCAAGTCAACTTTCTGCAACTTCCTACTGCCCCCATCTTTTGTGATATGTTGCTTGAATAAGCTATACTTGTATCTAAGTTTATATCCCCATGCAGTGCAATTTAATTTTTTCAGTGATCAGAAAGCATGAAGCAAGCCACCCTAATCCCCCATCCCCAAGTGCAATATTTGTTTCCTGTCAATAATCAATTGACTGAATTTAGGCACTTGAAAAGTCGCAAGTCTGTGTTAGGTTAGTGTATGCCAATGGAATCCTTATGCTGAATAAGTTTCTGCATTTGAAAAAATTACTTTCACAAAGTAACAAGTCCGTGTTAGGCTTTCAAATTTTGTACTCTCACAAAATTACTTTTAGAATGTCACTCTTGGAGTCGTCAAAGTCACAAGTCAAGAGTTTTAGACAATATTTGAAGTTCAACTAGCTGAGAGAACTTTGTTACTTGAGGAATGAAAGTCCAAATTGCTAACAGATTTATTTGGAAGTCAATAATTAATTAAGTCACTTCGTGTATCTTATTAAATTGCTAAATTAGATTAGTATGAAACTCCTAATGGCTCAACTGTAACTATATGTGACTAACGGGTGTTTGTTCCCTTTTTCAAGATTATCATTATGCCAGTATCATCCAAACTAAGACTAATTTTCATTTACTCACTAGAAGCGATCCACAAGAGCACATCAATCATGCCCCATCTTTCTCAAAGCCTCTGCATAAGCCCCTAAAAGCTCTAAATCTCTAAATGCTTTTAGCAATGCTCTACCTTGCAATAATAGGAAAAATAATTAAAAATATCGTCTTGAAAGTAATGTGCAGACAAGGATTAATTATTAATGGCTGTAACTAACAGAAACCCAAGAAAAACCCACAGACCTCGCAATAACATGCTTGCTTTACATTCATCTTCTCATAGTAATAATTTGTATTTCTATTTGTGATAATGGTATCGTGAACACCATTCGTGGTCTTGAAAAATTGCTTGGGGAGCTCAAATCGGTCAAGAGAAACTGATGGCTTGAACTCCATGTGATATTTAACACACTATGGATGATGCATATGTAATGAAGGTATCTAGACTATGCACTGGCATCTCCTAAATTCCAGAAGTGTGAACCTTTTTGGGACTATACCTATAAACAAATAATTGTAGTGGACAAGCTTGTCTAAGTGTATGAATTGGGGGAGGAGGGGGAGGGGGGGTCGCCACAGTGGTAGCACCCGTTGGTCTTACATGTAATGCTTGGCCATTATGGTTGGATGTTACACTTGCATTGAAACGGCCACTTAATTACAAGATAAGGAGCTGGCTTATAATGGCCAGCCAAGTGGGCACGAACAGAGAAGCTCATGTAGAGCTTCTTTTGATTCGTTCCTTGTTCCCTTAGAAAGATTACAGAGAGAATAGAATTCTCTCTCTCAAATGTCTCTCTGGTCTCGGTATATAGGTTATGGAATTATGTGAGTATTGTCTTGGTCTTTACCACGTGGCACACTCCATCGTTGAAGATGAATTTGGACGAACAACAACGGTAGATATGTCTGTGGAACAAGCACACTCGATCCAAAATTTGCTATTTGAGGTAAATGCTTATGCCTTGTACTCTAATCCAAGATTTCTAACACCAAGAGAGGAACCTAGCAAGAGAGCAAAATGATATTCACTTAATAGCTCTTCGGCCATGCCCATGTCATAACAATCACAACGTAGTATGTATGACTCAAGCACGAAAATGGGAATAATCTGCATTCCTCAAATAAAATGATTACACGATAAAGCAGATGATAGGATTTCAATGACTTGTTAAGGGAAACCTTGCCCACATGGCTATGTCAAGATGTGAATAAATTCGAATTATCGTTGCTTGAAATGTGAACTAATGATAGAAGGCAAAATTTCAATAAGCACAAAAAACACACTGACTGAACAAGATGGTTGCCATAAGAAGGCACCAAAAGTACTGTATATAGAAAATTCATCCAGGCAATAGAATTGTCGGTTGAAAATTTGTTTCTTCAGTATGAGAGAAACCACGCCTACTATTTTGGGCAATTAGATGAGATGATAGTCGAGTTGAAATAAGATCTGAGCTAAAAGTTAAATAAAATATTATTTTAATATCATTTTTATTTTAAGATTTGAAAATTTTGAGTTGTTTATTATATTTTGTTTGAAAGTTTAAGAAAATTGTAATAATTAGATAAGATAGATGATATGAATTGAAATCAACTCATTATTCAAACAAGGCCTAAATAAGATATGGAGTCAACAGTATTCTTAGATATTAAGAAATTAGGATTGCATTTGGATAATGAGGTGATCTCAGATATTCTATTAATAATAATAATAAAGTAAATGATAAAATATTAAATAATAATAATAAAATAATAAATAATAATTGAGAACTCAACTACCAAGAAAAATACTAAGACTTGATGTCACTTGGTCGAGTGTGCTTCAGATTACTATAAGTCAATTAAATTGGACTCATTTATTATATTAGTTAACCCGTTTAATTATGGGGTTAGATGAGTTTATTTAATACGATTTTTTTAATAATTTAATTTCTCAATAAGAGTAACCTTGCTTTTCTTAATTTCGTGACTGGTGACTATGTTATATTAGTAAAAATAATAACGATATATACAAAATTTTCACGATTTTTTATATAAATTATATAAAAAAAATTATAAAATTAGTTAAATGTGTATCATTTTCTCGGTAGAAAAGCAAATTATAATTATGAACAGTAGTCAATATTGATGAAAAGCTCTACAATTTATTTGATTCGTTCATTTTTATTTCCATTGTTTTTAATTATAAAACAAATAATAAGAATAATTACACTAATTCAAAAATTTTTACAGTTTATTCAGTTGATATTATTAGACTTTAATAATGAAACAAAGTTTAATAAAGCTACTTTGCCGCTTAGAGGTGATCGCTCGGTTTGACTGTTGGGTAAAAAAATATATATATATATATATATTTTATTTAGTGATTAAGAAAGTGATTTTAAGTGTATTTATGTATTTTTTTTTTACTTAATTATTAAGAAAGTGATTAAAAAATAAGAAATGAAAAATAAAAAAAATAAAAATAAATAAAAAATCACTGGGCGGCAGAGTAGCCACTCAACAAAGTTAAATAAAATATTATTTTTATTTTAATATTTTATTATTATGTATAGAATTTACGTGGGATTCGTTGATCGTGTGAAGCTTACGGATGGATCCTCGATTAAAGCGGCATCATTAGGCTCCGCTCCTATTATTTATTTATTTTTATATTTTGCAATAAACAAACAAAATTAGTCAGCCATCAGAAGACAACGGCATGCAATATTTAAAAAAAACAAAAAACGAAAGGCATTCCAACGGTCATAAATTTGTCAGAGATCACTCAAAAAGTACACTTTCTCGAGAGGGCGCTATATCGTACAGTTCTCTGCTTTTCCGGGACGCCTCCCATCTTTGTGTGAAAATCCCACACGCACAAAGACGGAGATACATTGAGGAAGAGATAGAGAGAGTTCTCTGCGATACTTTTCTCTCGGTCAAATTGACGATCTATCCTCAGGCCCCGGTATGTAGTGTTAGTTTTCATACACAAGCCCAAATCTACTGGTTCGTGTATGAGACTTTTCTTGATTGACGGAACTCCAAGACGAAGGTTTTTCCCTGCTGTTTTCTTTTCTCGGAACTTAAATTTCAGGCACCTATCTGTCACCGTTCGCTCTTAGTTTTGATTTCTTCTGATTCTGTTCCCGGACCTCGATCTTGCTTTCTTGTAATGCGTTTCTGTTCCTGTTTTCTGTGGTTTCGGAGAAAAATGGGGAATGTTTTTTAGTTGTTTGCTGCATCTTTTGCTTTGGCCCAAGAATGCAATGCATTGGTGTTATTTTTAATTTTCCTTTCCTCTCTCTCTCTCTCTGTGCTTACTTTGCTTATCTACCAATGGTCATGGCTGTTCATTGATTGCTCGATGGCTGCAACTTCACAAAATTAAGTGAAATATAGTTCTAGGTTTATATTGCTTTTTAGAAATGATAAATTTCTCTAGCTGTTCAGAATTTATTCCTCTAGATTTTGACATTATGAAATTCTATATATACTTCCTGCATAGCTGAGTTTTTCTCTCTTCACCTTTTGGTAGTTTGGATTCCAAAGTTAATTTCCTAAATGTCATATTACTATTAAAGGAAATGTATAATGCGTAAACACATGTGATGTCTTTCTGGATGTCGCACCAAGCCGTTTGCCATTAGAGATGTTTTGCATTTTTCGTTTGAACCGCTGTATCAAACATGTGCATCCAGTTGTAACATTTGAAAGAATTATCACAAACTTCCATTCGAAATTGTTGGCTGTATTTGAGCGATGAAACAGATCCACGCCATTCTAACTGATTGACATCTTCTGTTTCTAGGTACAAGCCTTGACTCATAGCAGAGGTTCTTTTGGTTTAGGGAACTTGGACCAAGAATATTTGTGGTGATATAGGAATCTCGGTTTATTATCAAAAAAAATTATCAAAATGTTTGGATTTTTTAAATCACCAGTGAATAAGGTTTCTAAGCAGCAGACAGTGGATCCTGGATTTCCGTCTTCTAACCCTTTTGATTCAGATACTGAATCTGAGGCTAAGCAAACTTTTAAGCCTGCGCGACGAGCTGCTTCAGAACCTATGCTGATAACCCCAAATTCCAGTAACCCTTTTGACGACGATGATGATGAGAGAATAGGGGCTTCTTCTTCATTATCCTCACATTCTAGTTCTGCAGTGGCAAGAGACAGATACAGAAATAATTTCCATGACTCGGGAGGATTACAGAACCAGAGTGTGCAAGAACTGGAAAACTATGCTGTATACAAGGCTAAGGAGACAACAAATACGGTAAACAACTGCCTGAAGCTTGCAGAGGACATGAGGGAGGATGCTACAAGGACCCTTGACATGTTGCATTATCAGGGTGAGCAAATCACAAGGACCCACATGATGGCTGCTGATACGGAAAAGGATTTGAGTCGGGTAAGTTCATTTGTAATCTTGCTAATGAGAAATACATGATTGTGTGTGTAACCTTGGAAATGGATCGTGATGTAGTTATTAGTTTAATGGAACCTTATTATGTCCTGCGCCTCTGACTTTGAGTATCTAGGTTGACCCTGCTTTCTTGAAGATCCTAGACATTTTATAATATCAAGTGCATCATCCATGGATACTAAGTGCAATTTAGGCTGTGCAATAGAAGCAGGGATGAACAATTAGGGAAAAAAAGAATGTATACAGAATGTACTGGCTTACAAAGGAGATTCCTGGTGAATATGCGACTGTTTCTAGATTATTGTAGAACATTGTCTCTGGATTCTCTTATATAGGAGAGCCGGCAGAATGCAGGTGCTATGTAAAGAAGCTCAACTACAAAGCTGGTTTGCAAATCAAATCTCAACTACTATGTCTCTGGATTCTCTTATATTGGGGATGCATATGATTTTAAATGTTTGTTTATCATCTTTCAGCTCTAATTACTGGGTTATGCCCTTGTTTTCATTAGTATTTTATTGCTTGTCCAAAAAATCTTTCCCGTTCCATCTAGGGTTTTATAAAGAGTACTATCAGTTTTGATGCTTAGGCATCTTCAATGAGGAGTGATATGAGTATATATAATTTATTTAGGGCTGATAAATAGCACGCCAGATTCTGGCCAAATTACACGGGAGGCTCTTTGACCAAATTGACCACAATCTACCTTACATGTTCCACTACCATCTAATATATTACAATGTCTTCAATTAAAGATTTTTAATACGTTTTCTATATGAAGAGGGTGGCAATCCTAGAAATGATTGACCAGCCTGGATTTAAATTGTCCAAAACCACCTCATTGCCATCTTTAGATGCAATCTGATGATCATTACATCCAAAGCCAAGCTTTTGAAAATCTCTAGTCTAATTACTAGTGTAGTAACTACTTTTTCTGTCACCTAAAAGTGGACTGCCACCCAATTGTGTCTCTTACATTGGAGTTTATTCTGTCTTCTACTTAGGTTTGCAGTAGCTGCTATTGTTATTTCCTGGACTTCCTTTTTTTTAATCTTTCAAGCAGATCATCTCTTTTTTATCATGCATTCTTTATTTCAGGGTGAGAAGCTTTTAAATAACCTTGGTGGCATGTTCTCTAAGACTTGGAAGCCAAAGAAGACTCGAGAAATCACAGGGCCTATAATTACAGCAGGTTTTAATCTAATAAAATTAGGGTGTTTCAGTTGACATTTATTTTTATTGATCTTAATCCGTCAAAATATCGTGATACGTAAATCACAGTCTTTATGTACTGGCTGAACAGATAATTCATCCAAAAGAACTGAAAACCACTCAGATCAGAGGGAAAAGTTGGGTCTAGCTCCTGCACACAAAGGACGGTCAGCTTCTCGAACACCTCCTCCTGAACCAACAAATGCCTTGCAGAAAGTTGAGGTCTGTGTTTGTGATTATCAATTAGGTGCATACGATACGATGCAATATTTGCTTTGGATTTTACTAATTGAGGGTTACCAAATTAGGTTGAGAATGCCAAGCAAGATGATGCACTTTCAGATCTAAGTAATATTCTAGGTGATTTGAAGAATATGGCAGTTGACATGGGAGGTGAACTTAACAGGTCAGTCAATAACTTGCAAACTTCTCATTTTCCATCCGTATCTGTACTAATTTCATACTCAAGCCTTAAAAAGCAAAAATAGAAACTATGACCGATCTTTTTGTTTTTGTTTTTCATCTCTCTCTTTCTTGTTCTAGCCTGAGTTCTTATTCACAGAGTTGGCCATATTGCTTGACAACATTCAGAATTGACGTCTTTTGCTTGCAAAGCTAGCCATATTGCTGTGTTTCTAAGCCAATCTAGTAAAAGACTTCCACTTTAGTCTATTAGGAAAACAAACCGAATACAGCATGGAATGAGCAGCTGTGGTATGACCTTGACCTTGGCATTCAAGTTGCCATGACAAATTTCGTTAAGCTTATTACCGGCACCTAGCGCAATATACTCTTGGCACCATTAATAGATTTCACCATGATTTTTCCTCAACACAATCACATTGACACACCAGATTCTCTGTCAGAGTAGAAAATTTTCTTGAGGATTTTTATATATTCTTGTTTTCCTTTTAATTTATTTGGCTCTCTCTCTCTCTCTCTCTCTCTCTCCATAATATTCAATGTGATATGGTGATTGCAGGCAAAATAAAGCCCTTGATCATCTTAGTGATGACGTGGATGAGCTGAACTCTCGTGTGAAAGGTGCCAATCAACGTGCACGCCGTTTACTTGGGAAGTGAATGCTGATCGGGTTCAATTACCGGCTCACTGTTCTCTTCCAAGTTTTCCCTACTTTCATATTTATTAAATTTTGTTTTCCCTTCTTTTGGTTGAAAGCTGTCGCCATGGATACATATAACTGGTTTTCTTCCCATTCTTTATGCATGCAAAATATGAGAATTTTTTTACTTTTACCACAATATTTTTTTCTTCTTTTTACTTTTGCCTTCGACTATATGGTATGTTAATCGTTTTTTATTGTTAAGTATACTAATACATAGAAATACATAGAAAAATTTATAGATATAATAATTTTTTGAGCAGTAAAATGCACCCCTTTTAATTAGAGGAATCCATCTTCTGGGATCTAGAGTGGAAGATGTTGTAGATATCTACTACTGCTTTGGAGATCTTGCAAGCACGTCTTTTATCCGGTTAAAATTCAAACCCATGTAATGCTCATATCACATAGTGCAGATAAATTATCGATCTTTCATCGGTGAGACATGGCACCTAACAATTATTTATACCAAAGGTTTGAATTTCAAACGTGGAGGAGCATTCGCCCCAAACCAAGGCTTCCTGCCACCCGAGCCAACCCTTTGGGAGTTACTTGCATGAATTAGACGTTAATTTTAACAGCCATTTACCTTTGGGGTGCCTCGCATAGTAGTTGCCCGCTTGCCATAGATTAAAAAAATTCTGGACGACGGCAAATATTATAAAGATTTTGGCAATTTCCATTCCACCAAGATTTGCCTGGAAATTGAACATTTTGGCTTCAGAGAGAGGGATGAATGCTGCTTGATTAAGATTACGACCTTGAAATGTTTTTCGCATGCAAAGATAAAACCATTTACATTGAATCATAACAAAACGTTTAAAACACAAAATTAGTCTGTTGTATCGATAAACTCAGTGCAGCATAAGCATATAGCGCCATCAGCCTTGATGATACCTGCCAGCTTCAAATTCCAAATAAAGATGCTCTCAGCAGTAAATCCCTAATCGGTTTAGACCTAGATTATCTGGTTACAATCAGTGAATGAGATGCCTAAGAGGGTCTCTTGATGCTTTTCAATGGAAAACATAAAGGAACTGTATCCATTAATCTCCTTGGTAATTTGAATGCCCTTTAGACTGGATTTTATGGAAAGGCAGGTATCGGATTCTTTTCCGCAAACAATTTAGCCGTTTGTTTTTTAGGGTTATCCTAGAAATTAGGTAAATTATTGTATTTAACAAATATTCCAGGAAACACAATATGGTTCAATGAGATCTAGATTGGAAGGGGTCCCCACAGTTCCTCAACCATGGCCACTCCTAAACATATCCGACTACTAGGTCTTTTCTACTTGCCAGAGATCTAGCAGGATTAAGCAACAGAAACATGGTGTTTGCTGCAAAGGCACAAAATGAAAAGTTTTCAGCGCATTGCACATTCATTTGTCAAAGTATATGAGTTCCAACCGTATACATAATGTATAGATTACACAAATTACACATGGAAAATTATGTACAATGATTTAAGTTATATAAGGTCGTACAAAATTATCCCATCTCCCTAGCTTGGGCATCCAAAAAGTTGGGAGAGCATAATTTCACAATACATAACCTCGATACGTATTTGCACATTTTTAAGTACATCATAGCCAGATTTGGGTACTAACCAATCCATTGCAAAACAATCTGGAGTTCAGGTATCCTCGGTCTTCACTGGAGTCCAGCTATTTCTCCTCGCAGTCTCTTTCCTGGCACGTGAAACAAAACCAAGAACATAGCCTACAAAAGCCCCAAGCACTAACATGCTCGCTCCCTTAACATACCATGAGAAGGTGGACTGAACCAAAGCACCATCAACACCGGCAGCACCAGAGCCACTGAGGATTTCTCCGGATGCTAGAATCTCGACTGTATCATGCACCTCCCCATCATGGTTCCCTACATAAGCAAGCGTAAGCTTCTCCTTAGTAGCAACCAATCTAGTATACCCAAACTCACCCCCGCGGTACAGAGAGTGCTTTGGTTGTGGGAATATTGGGTCATTTGGGTGGTTAGATCTAGGTTCCCATATGGGTTGCCAGTCTTGCCCTGCCATCCCAATCACAACATGGACAGGAAATGCCTCCCAGTTCTTCCCATTCAGGCCCATGCTTCCACAACTAAAGTTATTCATTGGACAAAACCTCTCATATCTGTGGACATGACCCCACAATGCAAGGGTCACCTTGTTTTTCACGAACAAGGGTTCCAAGTGCTCAAGCATCCTCTCCCTCAATGGGGCATCCCTCCCTTCATTGCTTGTTGTGTACATGGGTCGGTGCCCTTGGACTACCACAAAAGGGGTCTTTTTTCGATCAACTGACTCCAAGTCATGCTTTATAAAGTTATACTGGTTGCTCCCTGGAAGGAAATTGGTCTCGGTTGACAAGTACATGAAATGTACCGCCCCCATATTAAATGAGTAGTAAAGGTTTCTTGTGGCTGGAGCTCGGGTTCCAGTTGGTTCTGAAGAGTTCCCAGGCATGTTGAACTTAAGGCTATAGGGTACGCCGCATTCACCACCCCCATCTGTTCCATAAATCCTCTCAGACCACTGAGGTCTCCAAGGCTGTGACGGCCAGTTGTACTCATGATTACCAATGCACACATGGTATGCTACTTTGGATGCAACAGGTTCAATCTGAGTGAAAAACTGATCCCACAACCATGCATATCCTCTTGCATAGCTGATGTCGCCAATATGTGACACAAATGCAGGCTTGTCCCCCAGAGCATTAACATCACGGAGGATCCATTTCATGGTTGCTATGCTTTCCTCTTGCGTACGGAGAAATGTTGAGTATGGTGTAGCCGTTCCCATATCACCAAACAGGAAAGCTACTGTTTCATCAGAGTCTCCATTCCGTGACATGAAGCTGTGAGTTGCACTCCAACCTTCAGAGTCACTTCCAACCTGTTACATGCAACATCATTTTGTTTCAGGTTTAGACAGTCTTTAAGGCATTAGCTGCAGCCAGGGCAGATGCAGACCACACAGCGTGAAGAAAAGTTGCTCCTTACATAAGTATGTTCTATCAAGATTAACCATACAGATATCTTGCTGTGTATTGACGTTGGATTCAGTATTTAGTAAGATCGTCTTCTCTTGATATGGATTACTATGAAAACTAAACACAACTTCATAAAAGTAAAATAAAGCATGAGAATCAGGTGCCTTCTTTTCCCGAGCCATGATCGTGCAGATGATATCACCAAAAAGGGACAGCAGGTTCGTAATTTGTGTAGTTTTAATAAAGCTTTGTTGGGGAAGTGGTTGTGGAAATTTAATAAGGAAGAGGGTGCAATGTGGAGGGGGTGATTGCCCGGAAGTATGGAAGTGATTGGGGGGGTTGGTGTACTAAGGAGAGTAGGGGGACTTATGGAGTAAGTTTATGGAAATTTATTAGAGAAGGATGGGATAATTTTGTGAAACAAGTTTATTTTGTGGTAGGTGATGGTTCAAGAATTCGTTTCTGGTTTGATGTTTGGTGTGGTGAGACTGCACTGTTTAGAGCTTTTCCGACTGTCTTCAGATTGGCTATTAATCAGCAGGCTTCAATTTCAGAGTTGATAAGTTATTCTAATGAAGAGGTGCATTGGAATATCAGCCTTTTCAGATCTGTTCAGGATTGGGAAATTGAGGAGGTTACTGATTTTTTTAAGTTGCCGTATTCAGTCTTTATTAGAAGACATGAAAGGGATCAAATCTACTGGAGAAACACAGCGTCTAAAAAGTTTTCTGTCAGATCAATTATAAGACATTGTATGGTCAGCATAATATCTCTTTTCCTTGGAAGAACATTTGGAAGGCTCATGTTCCGTCAAAGGTTGGTTTTTTAGCTTAGACAGTGGCAATTGGGAACATTCAGACAATTGATAATTTGAGAAAGCATGGAATGATGGTTATGGAGTGGTGCTCCATGTGTAAGAAAGCTGGGGAATCAGTGGATCATTTACTTATACACTGTGATGTGGCTTAAGGGTTATGGGATGGGGCATTTAGAAGATCTGGACTGTCCTGGGTTATGCCAAATTCAGTGACAGAATTACTTGCATGTTGGCCTAGACTTCATTCTTGCTCTCAAGTGGCAGCTGCGTGGAAGATGATTCCTTTATGTATTATGCGATGCATTTGGTTGGAAAGGAATGAGAGGTGTTCTAATAATAGGGCACGCATTGTAGAAGAACTCTGAAAATTTTTTATGTTTTCCCTGTTTAGTTGGTTTGTTCTTAATGGTGGGGCAGTCCATGAGTTTCTGTCCTCGTTGCTTTAGTAGTTGAATGTATTTAGGTGTTTCTTTTGTATTCTTCCTGTGTCCATGGTCTTCGCCTAATGCATTCGTTGAATAAAATTTTTACTTGGAAAAAAAATGGGGGACAGCAATTTCAATCTTTAAGAGTTGCATCACTGGATAACCCCCGAGTAAAATAGGCAACCAACATACTAAGACGTCCAAAAAGCACCAAATAATCATTGGAATAGTGACATTAAGATCAAATAGACCTGATTAGTCTATGCAGCCAGAGAAAAAGATGTAGGTTATTTTTTGATTGAAACCGGGCATCTGAGAACAAAGTCCCGAATAATCCCAGGGAGAATAGGCCCTCGACAAGAAATTTTCCGTAAGTGCACCTTAGTTAATTCAAGAGAAGTTTCGCAATCCGACGACCCTAGAAATTATTTGCACCCAAAGGTATCAAACCTTAGTCCTGGAGGGAGGATACCACGAAGAGGCCTTTAACACACCAAAAGTCAATCCCTACCAGTGATCTTAACAAGAAAAATCATTAAATAATCGTCAACAGAAATTATATAGTGAGATATATAAGTTTCGTTTCTTAAACAAATCGTTTACCTGATAATAATACCTGGCTCCTTTCTTCAAGTTCCTCATAACCCCATCATGGATCCAACCAGGGTCTCTCCACCCGATACTCTCATTGGCTGGGGACTCGCACATGTCCTCCCTCTCGTACCTCCCCACACGTGTGATTGCCGTGTGACAAAGCCGATTCTCTCTCTCCCCATACCTCACGTACTGCCTCTCCCTACCATTCTCCGTCAAGAACATGACCCGCATCTCGTCTTCGTTATCCGTGAATGCCAGGTGAATCTGCTCCGGTCCACGTCCCGGCCCAAATCCGACTCTCTCGGATTCAGCCAGCAAGTGGGCCGTTCCGGGCAAGGGATTGTGGTCGTGATCGAGGCGGTGTGGGTCGACCTCGGACTCAAGCCAGCTGAAGATCCGGAAGGAGTAGTTGGATCGAAGGTCGACCAGGGGGAGGGAGATGGAGCCCGACCCAGAACGCCAATTCGGGGAAGACGACAGGAAGGTGTAGCCGATGAAAGTGTCGTTGGACGAGTTCGGGGGCGAGTAAATCCCGAGCCAGTCGAGCTTCGAGGGGGAGGCGATACCGGACCATTGGATAAGGATCGAGTCGCCGGATCTTCGGAGGACGTTGGGGGTTACAGAGATTGAGACGGGGGATGGGATTGATCCGTTGAAGAAAGAAAGGAAAAAGAAGAAGAAGATGAAGGGTGTGAGAAGACTCATGTTCAGATTTCTTTCGGGCGGAGAAGATGAAGAAAGGTGTGTTAGGTCAGTAGGTATTGGGCTGCTTATGGATCAATTCAATTAGGCATATCCGGTTGAGAGTCTCAGGGTGTGCTTGGCCACTAAAGTTCTCATACCAGAATTTTGAGTTTGAAGATAAAATATTAAAATATTATATTTTAATATTAAAATTATTTTAGTATTTAAAAAGTTGAAAAAAATTTAAATTATTTATTATATTTTGTATGAGAATTTGAGAAAGTTGTAATGATGAGATGAGAATTTTTATTTAAGATGAGAATTTTGGCTTGGCCAAACCGAACCTTAGTTTGATTACACAGTAAGAATCAGATAAGATAAGATATGGTATTTTAAATATTAATAAATAAAATATTATTATAATATAATTTTTTAATATTAATTTTGTATTAAAATTTAAAAAAATTAAATTATTTATTATATTTTATAATAAAAATTTTAAAAAAATTATAATAATAAATTAAGATAAGATGAGATGAAATTTTTTATTTTGATTAACCAAGCGGGCAGGACAACGATAGTGTTACCATCCTCTTACCCCATCTTATATTTAAAATTTTTTATTATTTTTTTTACATTTTTAATTATTAAAAAAATTAAAAAAAACATGTAATTTTATTAATAATCACTTTTTTAATCATTAAATAAAAAAATAAATAAAAATAATTAGAGAATAGTAAGCTTACCATTATTCACTCGAAGCTTATTTATTTTTCCAATAAGTTTTCTGTTTTTTTCAACTTCATATTTGGTAAGGATTTTTTTGTTAATTTTTAATAAAAATTTGAATTCTATTTTCCCGTGGTCAATAAATATTGAAAAATACTACTATATCTTTTAATTTATAGCATTCATTTTATCTCTTGCTACGTCATCACAATATAATACCATGTATCAAAAAAATTAAAAACACAAATATAAAATAGTATAAAAAATAAAGATAGTTAGTCTCTCTCTTTTTTATATTTTCTTTTAAATATAAATTTTTTAACTAAATTACGTGACATACATTGTAGTATCGAAATTAATAAAATAAAATAAATTATATAAATTAAAAACATAATAACATTACTCATATATATCACATGAAAATAAATGATAAGAAAATGATACTCTTACCACTCTAATAAGTAATAACCCTTAAATTCTTTGCAAGATTGTGTTCTTATCGTCTCTCTCCTCGGAAAGAAAAGCTGTCTTATTGTAATATAAATAAAAGTTTCATTTCCTTTATTTTTTTATTTGATTAATTTTTTGAAAAAAAAAATATCATTTATCATTCATGCACTATATATTAATATATAATTTATTATTTTTATTTAAATATATATAGATTTACACAAAATGTGATGCAGGGCGACAAAGATAACAAGTAGAGTTTCTCTTTGAAAAAACATATTAAAAAAAAAAAAACTGATTTGTTTCATTTCCGGCCACCCAGTGGCACACGCGCCATACCAAAAGGTTTATCAGCCATCGATCTGCAACAACTCAAGCAGCGTGTCAATTAGAGACACAGCTAGCATTGCCCATTGCCAAGTTTAAAATAGTATTTCAATCACATTTTGGTTGTAATATGAACTTTTAATTATTATTTTGGAAATACTTTTTCATGGAAGCTAAGCTATGATATTGACTTTCTTTCTAGTTTATGTTATATCCAGGTTTTTACAATAAATATATATATCCTGCTATATTAGAAAATTGTAAAAAATAATAGATATTTTCACAATAAATATATCCCTACTATATTAAAAAATTGTAAAAAAGTTTAAAAATATCGCTACTATATATCTCTGCATATGATTGTAAATGAGGGAATGAAACTTTTTTTATAGTTTTGGTCTTTGTACAGAAGGGAAGCGTGAGCGTGAGTGTGGAAGTTAAGATAAAATAAAAAAATATAGTTGTAGTCTTTATACAAGAGCTCGCTAGGTACGATGAGGGCTGAGATTTACTGTAGATGAAATCTTAAACTTTTTATATATAGCTAGTTCGATGCAGAGAGAAATAATATTCAATTTCAAAATTTTAGACTTGCATTGAGCAATGGCAATGCTCTTAGCTACACGAGCCACATAGAGCTACACATGGGACTCATGTCTCTATTCTAAAAAATAGATGCTTTGTATTGTTAGATTTTCTCATATAATATATTTTAAAATAAAAATTTTATTTATTATTTTTACACATCATATTTATTTTTATTTTATTTTATTCTTATTAAATATATGATGTATAGATGATGAATATAAAAATTTATTTAGTTTACAAAAATAAAAAATAAAAAAATGATATGTTGTGTGTGGAGATAAGTAGTAAAATTTTTTTTAAAAACTACTTCAACAAGCTTCCGCCATCGGTACGTGTGATACACGCGCTGATACAATCTCAAACATCACTCTGCGAATATTAGTCTTGTATTGATTTTAATTTAGTTTCATGCATCTTTGATTAGTGAAGAGTTATCAAACAAATAATGATAAATATATGAGGGGTGGCTACAGCCACAGAGAATTATCGAGAAATTTTTTTGCTTTGTGTATTTTTTAATGTGTTTTTTTAATAATTTTAAACAATTTTTAAAACAAATATTTATAATATTATTAAAAATAATTTCCTTAATCACTAAATAAAAAAACTACTGTCGAAACCATGTCGGTACTCCGACCAATTATCAGATCTCTATCATTTTCCATACATGAGTGGATAATGGTGTAGAGGGTGAAAACCACGCGTGGCGGTTTTGAAATAGGAACACAAGTCACTCAAGTACTCCTCCAACGTTTGATTGTTGCGATAAATAGTCAAAAACTTCTGTAGAGGATAACACAAATGTCAATTTGTGTCATCCACTACGTACGTGAGAGCACCATGCGTGGCCAAGGTTCGATTAATGTAAAGCCTGACATGAGGTCGCTTGTTGAGAATGTGAATGGCGAGAGCAAGTAATCGTGTGTTTACGGGTAGGCTAATTAATATATATATATATATATATATCATATTTGTAATTATACAATGCAAGTGTGTGCAATTATTTTAAATAAATTAATACATATAAAATTTAAGTAAAAAATATTAACTTTTTGTTAATAACTTTTTTTTATAAATTTTTTTAAAAGAAGTGTGAAGTTCTTGTGCAGCTTTACTAGATATAAAAACTGCTTCAAATAATACTTTGTTTTTACAAATGTTGTCCTCGATCGAACGAGGCGAACAAATCGTAATCTACTCGGAAATTATAAGGTTGGGAGGTTGTTGAAAAGTATCGTGTCTTGAATTTGGGAGGGGATGATCCTTGTCAGAACAGATTCGGACCAGGCAAGCCATCGTAGGCACGATACCCCATCTCATACCCCGAAAGAGAAAACAAAAAATATTAAAGAAAATATTTTAGTCACGAAAACAAAAAATATTAAAGAAAATATTTTAGTCACGAATAGATTATACAAAAGTAAACTCATAAACTGATGCGATTTGATATGATACGTTAAATTATAAAATTAATTTTATTTTAAAATAAAACTAACGAATTATATGAAATCACGTCGATTTGTAAGTTTATTTTATGTAATCTTTTTATATCTGTAATAATTCTCAAATACTAAAGTCATCCAAGAGTATATACTAATTAAGGATTTAACATTCAGTGAATGGCGATCAAGAAGTTAATTCATGACCATTGAATATAAAAGAACACAAAATTCTCTAGCTTCATTCCACGCATGCATGCTATCTATTTGTGCAGCCAGCCTCCACCTTGCGGTCCATTCATTAACAGGCTTTAAATGACACGAAGTTGAAAGAGTTTCTTAATTACTCGAAAGAGTCATGATATTTACAAGTAAAACGGGATATATTACATTAGTAAGAAATCGTTAAATTTATCAATCTTTCTTAATTAATGGGAGATGATGTGGTAGGCCGCACGTCAACTTCTATACATCAATGTTTTTTGTGCATTAATAAAAAGCCTTATTCTATTTTAAAAAATATTTTATACATTTTTTATTTCATTCTTATTCTATTTGGATTATGTGAAATTATCTATTAATTATTGAATTTATAAATTAAAAAATTAGAAATAAACTTAATTATTTATGAATAATAAATAACAAATAAAAATCAACGAGAGTGTAACGTATAGAATAACTCTACCCAAAAAAAAAAAAACAAAAAACAAAATTTGTGGTACTCCACGTTATTAAATGCTTGGTAGGTTTTATTCCTCTCAAAGTTCTAAATGGGCCATCCTAGTCCTAGACATGCATATATAATACGTGAGACCCATTAATTGATTGGAGATGCATGTGGTAATTGCCGACTACACCCAATGCAATGCGAACCCCATCCGTGGGTGACCCCAATTTTCCTAGGCAATTATATTCACCTTCATGTGTCTCTTGCTTTGCATTGAAAACTCTCCCACCCCCACGTCCCTCTCCCTTTCTACCCCCTAAACCCCACACTCCTTCCCTTCCCACAACTCCACCTCTTTTTCTCTCTCTTTCTCTAAGAGCAGCCATGGAGAGCTCTCCCTCTTCAACCACCTCCGCCTACGCTCGCCGGCTTTTGATACTGATCATGGCTTTCCTCCTCCTCCTCTTTGGCCTCGCATCAGCCTCTCGCATCTCCAAGTACCCAAAGATGACAGATCAAGCCTCTTCAAGAAACACTCGCAATTACCACTACGGCCACCACCGACTACTCTACCCTCATCATCATCAACCTAATTCTTGCGGTTCTCTTTCCCACGAAAAATCACGTTCTTTCTGCTTCCAACTTCAGAGAATCCACCACCATCGACACCCCACGCCACCGCCGCCCTCACAAACTGATGAAATCGACCCAAGATACGGTGTGGAAAAGAGACTAGTCCCCTCCGGACCCAACCCCCTTCACAACTAGCTAGTTGAATATATCTACCCCCCCTCCCCCCGGCGGCCTTGAACCAACCTCCTCAGTTTTACTTAATTACCTGCAGCTAGCTAGTTCTACTGTGACCGATGATCAATACCATCGATCTTTTTTCATCAATTTTCTCGTATCATCATTTACCCCAGCCCCGGCCGCTAAGTTTACCCGTTTCCGTCCCGTGTACTTCTACATCTATATACATACTTAGCAACTCTACTTCTTCCTTCGCCGTTTCTTTCCGTATCTTGGTATCATTCATGATGTTCCGACCTCAATTAATCATCTTTTTCCTCAATACAAGCAGCGATGGAGGAAGGTAAATACTTGATGGCTGTTCGGTTTCTACTGCGGAAGAGTCTTTGTTTCGTGGCAACGGGTAATCGTATTAATATATACCCAAGACTAATTATCTTGGTTGCACTTATTTGTATGTATGAGAAACTACTTCCTGTTCGATGATCTGGCACTGGCGACGTTGCTATTTCCATGGCTGTTTTTGGCGATGCTGCGTCCTGCTCAGGTGAGGGGGGCAAAAAGGCAGAAACAAGCACGGAAATAGTCTACTCTACCCATATCATGGTTTTGGTGTAGTTAGTTAAGGCTACATGAGTTCGGGAGAGGTGGGGGAATTTCAAGAGAAACCCATGAGTTTCTTTACAACCGGAGCTGTTTAAAGAGATGATGCCAATGAGTCAACCGGGTCTGAGGGCAAAACGGACTTCTCAAACTCCGATGCATGTGCAATTACTATTTGGATCGTTATGCAGAGGTCGCTTCTAACGCCGGCCCGATCTGTTGTTTAATTTCTTTTCTTGGTTTCAAAATCAGGTGGAATTTGAGACAATTAATATTTACTTCTAGCTTATTTCTTTTATTTTATTTTCTTTAATATCTGTATGGTAATCGACGTGGAAGGCTTTCCTGCATGCAGTAAAGCTCAAAAAATGCAATTTCTTTTTTGTCTGTAAGCTATAAATGTAGAGCCTCATGCATGTCCTAAACTAAAACCAGCAAAGTTTTGGCATCCGCAAAGCTATGACAAAAATGCTACTTTCACACCTCATTTTGATATCTCTTGTATTTTGTTAATTTTTTTTATTTAATAATTAAAGAATTGACTATTAGTGTATTAGTATTTTTTTTTATATTTTTAAAAAATAGTTTAACATCATAAAAAAATATAAATATATATAAAAATATTGAAAAATAATAATAAGATGATTTTAGCCTAGCGATCACATGCACCAATCAAGTGCAGGCGGCAGAGTAGCACCGCTCGTGATATAATGCTTTTGCTGAAATTGGTAACACCGTGTGAGAAAAGGAGACTCTTGATCATGTACATTGTTATTATTTCTTCTCATTTTCTTTTTAACCGGAAAAAATATATATGGTCATTATTATTATTTTGGTAAGTTATTTGTTTTAGGGTACCATCATTATCCATATCTATATGTCTCGGTCAATTATGTATTACTTCTGTAGGCATCACCTTGCAAGCACCCAGAACCATCGATTGAAAGAAAATGAAAGGATTTTCGATTTCTCACTATGAGTGGTGCTAGTGTGCCACCTAGGTTTGACCACTCGTCTTGCCCATTGGTACAAATTTTACATTTTATTTTTCTTTTCTTTTATTTTTTATATTTTTAAAACATATTTAAATATATTTTTTAAAAAAGATACACTAATACATTAAAAGTTACTTCATTAACCATTAAGTAAAAAAAAAAAAAAAATTAATACACGAGCAATCAAAATGAGAAGATAAACTCATGGGATATACTAGCATTTTCCTTCCACTATATATGGGGAAGTTTCTATTAAGTATTATTTTTCCTTTTATTTTGACTACATGGCCAACAAAAAATAAATTAGGTTTTGATATATATATGCCACATTTTTATTTCCATTACCATAATATGATATTGCCCTTCAACCATTCAATCAATTATTATTTTTTAAAATAACAAGTTCAAGTGTTGGCAGATGATTCCAAATAAATATAGGAGAAATATTTAATCTACACAAAAATCTTATACAAGAAAGTCTACACACTCCCTTGAAATAGATATGACGTGTTTGATCAAGTCACGTCAGTATATAAACTTATATATATACGTATAGATTTATACATAAAATTAACAATAGATATATTAATATATATGTCACTTTATTTCGCTGTTGTTCATTTAAAGAAAAAGTCATAGTTTGTGAAAAGAAAAGTATTATACATATGAAGGTTTTTTTTTTTTATAATGGATAGATTCCAAAATTAAAAAAGAAAAATTAAAAGCAGTATTCCATAAAATTTAAAAACAACTGCTATTTGAAAGCTTTTTACTACATATTATCCATGTGATATAATTTAATTTATAAGATTTAAATTTTAAATTTACCTTCTAAATTAAATTATGATTTTTAATAAAACTGTTCAAAATTAAATAGACACCTGGAAGTGGAAATAGGAAAATAAATTAGTAAGCAATATAAAACGCACAACATTTGACAACTTCGAACGTGAAACACATGGGCTTGGTCTTGCCCAGCAGCGAAATGCTCAAACTGGCCCAAACTTACTCCATTTCGGTAGGGCAGTTCCCAAAAATAAATAAATTAATAAATAAATCCCACCGACGAAAACGAAGACTTTAAAGGGTAAAGAGTGATCATGACGGTGATGAACCGATGATGCTTCTCCATATTTGACTTCCACCCAACTTGCGATGAATCGAACGCTGTAAACAGAGATCTCTTCAATTACTGTTCAGATCTGTCAAAGCCTACAAAGCCGGTCCTCCTCTTCAGAGAGAGTTGAGAGAGACGGGGAGACGGGGAGTTCTTGGCGTCCCTTTTGATGGCGCGCTTTCCACTGCTTGCATTCTCTGTGATCCTCATTTCGTTATCCCTACTCAACCTCGCTCATTCTAAAACCCTTAAACGGGACGGTATAACTCTCACATTCCTCTCTATCTCGTTTTCTTCTTCTTTTTGTTTTGTTGACCTTTGAGTGTTTGAAATTGGCAAATAATTGGTTTAGTGAAAGCACTGAACGAAATCAAGGCGTCTCTCGGATGGAGGGTGGTCTACGCGTGGGTGGGAGACGATCCTTGCGGTGATGGCGATCTGCCGCCCTGGTCTGGGGTCACTTGCTCCACTCAAGGTGATTACAGAGTCGTCACTGAATTGTAAGTTCCTTCTTTATTCTTCGTTTTTTTGGATCAGATTTCTCCGAATTAGTGGAAGAAAAGGTCGATTTTTTAAGGCAGTTTATAACTGGAGATTACTGCTTGGTTTATATTTTGCAGAGAGGTATACGCGGTGTCGATTGTGGGGCCTTTTCCTACTGCTGTGACCAATCTGTTGGATCTCACGAGGCTGTAAGCTTCTTCTATACTTAGTTTTATTGGAAATGTAGAAAGTGTAATTCCAATGACTTTGGCTCCTTCAATGTAAAAGTGATCATTTTCACTCCTTTATTCTATTTTGATTTATTTGGCTGTCAATTACTTTTCATAATTCATTCCCCTAGATTTTAGAAATAAATCAATAAATGAGATTCAAGTTTCCGTGGACACCGACAGTTTGATAAAAAACAATTTACTTGTAGTGGGAATACGTTAAAAGTCAATCTTCCTCCAATTATAAATATAAAGATGAATTACCTATCAAAACGATGAATTCAGAACTTCTTTGCTTCTTTAGAGGTATATAATTGTCCTTATAAAATCTGATACATACGATTGTGTCCACATGACAGGGATCTCCACAATAACAAGTTGACTGGGCCAATTCCTCCTCAGATCGGACGGTTGAGGCGGCTTAAAATACTGTACAGTCCTTTACATTCACTTAAGATCACTATTGGTCTGTTTAAAAACATTCTTGATACTTTTAACTTATGCTTGTAGCATTTTGGTCATTTTTTATGATTATGTTTTGCTCTTTAGTTTCATATTTAAGACTTGTAATTTTATTCAGTGTTCCTTAATAGAGTGGATGTATATAGCTAAAGATACACAAATTCCTTCTACACCGATTACTGTTGTCGGTTTGTGGAGAACATGAGCCTTAGTTTATGTTATTTTAACTTTTGAAAGCTTTAGCTCATTGTCTTGATCTTTTAGTTCTAATTTGAGTCTTTTTCTCAGTAATTTGAGATGGAATAAGCTTCAAGATGCCATACCTCCTGAAATTGGTGAATTGAAGAGTCTAACTCATCTGTGAGTACTTCAACTTCTATGACAATTAAGTTTTGAGATCCTCTTCATAGTATTTATTCTATTTAGAGTTAAGATCTCATTTCTTGAAACTTGTGCAGATATCTGAGCTTCAACAACTTTAAAGGTGAAATACCCAGGGAGCTTGCTAACCTTCCAGAGCTTCGCTATCTATATCTACAAGAAAATCGTTTAATCGGACGAATTCCTGCAGAATTGGGAACTCTACAAAATCTTCGGCACCTGTAACAATCCATATCCTCTTTAGTGCATAGTGTTGTAGGGCATGCCTTTCCATCAGGCCTCTAACATGTTTATTGTAATTTTACATGCTCATAGAGATGTTGGTAATAATCATTTGGTGGGTACAATAAGGGAACTCATACGCATAGAGGGGTGCTTTCCAGCTCTTCGCAACCTGTAAGTTATTTTTCTTGGAGAATTTAGTCATTGCCTTGATATTTTGCAATTGTGAACTAAAATTTACAAGTTTCTATTCTTACGTATTTTTTGTAGATATCTAAATAACAATTATTTAACGGGAGGAATACCGGCACAGCTTGCAAACTTGTCCAACTTGGAAATCTTGTGAGTATTGCTTCTATATTTCCTTCTCTCTCTCTCTCTCTCTCAATTGCAGATATGAGCACTGCTTATTCCTGTAAACTCATATTATCCTAATATGTATTTCTTTTTCTTTTTTTTTGGTTGAGAAAAGTAAGATACTAATATGTATTTCTGGTCCCTATTGTTGGCTGTTTTACTATTCACAGGTACCTCTCCTACAATAAAATGTCTGGAGTAATCCCATCAGGACTTGCTCATATTCCTAAACTGATTTACTTGTGAGTTCTCTTTCAGAATTTCTTTTGGTTAATCCTGTTGTGTTTGCCTGGTTACTGTAATGGTATACTTCATAAAGATATGGGAGTGTGAAGGTTCTGCTGCCCTTTTCTGTTGTAAAAACACGCTAAACTGGCATTCTGGACGCTGATTCCTCTATTTTTCTTCTCTATCTATTTTTGGAGAATGGTTCCCCTGTCTAAAAGATAAAATATGATTCGTCAGTGTTTTGCTGACTTAATTAACTTGATCTGGATCTAGCTATTAGGTTATAACTACTTTTTAATGGGAATTCCCTTTTGACATAAGGTTCCTGCGATTTAGATTAATGCTCCTTAATTTCTTTAATATTTTGTTTGCTATTATTTTCACCTGCTTGCTATGGCACCACCAAAGCAGTGTTTTATCACACGCGGGAATGGAAATAATAAAGTTTAATGGGAATGTCTGCGACACACTTCAGGGTGTCCAGAATCATGCAGCCTGTTCATCTTCCTAACTTGGCATCTGGGTTGCTGCTTTTTATTAGAATCTGAAACCCTCAATATCGTAATATGCATTATTTAGATGATTCATGTATTAGGATATCAATTTAATGCTCCATTCTTGAAGGTTGCAGAGTATGAAATACGAATTGATCTTTTGCCTGTCTTGATGTGAAATTAGGTCCATTTTGGAAAATTTAGATGGGTTGTATTAGCTACGCAATAAACTGGCATTTCTGTGCAGGCATTCATCTTTTAATTGGCATTTCAAGGAATGCATGCTACTTTTTTGTCTCCTATGGTAGCCGGATTCATCTATCACCGCCTGATATTTTCAATGGTTGCAGAGGGAATTTTAGTATATTCTCTGAAATATTCCTTGATTTGATTTCAGGTACTTGGATCACAACCAGTTTACAGGAAGAATTCCTGATACTTTCTACAAACACCCGTTCTTGAAAGAAATGTGAGTTTTCGTGACCACTCAAATCTTTAAAAGTTGGTATCCAAAAAAAAATCTTTAAAAGTTACCAATTCCTGCGTTTAAGCATTGAATCAAGTTATTTATTTTTAATTAAATGTGTTTTAACAGGTATATTGACGGAAATGCATTCCGGCCAGGTGTAAAGCCACTAGGTGTTCACAAAGTCCTTGAAGTTTCTGACACAGAGTTCCTTGTTTAGTCAATACAACCAACTCCTTAACTAGATGTACTGTATTACGTTGCCAAAGCAAAGGGTTCGTCTGATTTTTTAAATGAAATGGGAAATTAAATTTTGTTCTTCTATGATTGTGCCAATTATATGAACTTCGAGTAGAAGTGTATTATTTGATGATTACTCGTGTTGCTAGGGAGGTTATTAAGCTGTAAATAGTTTCTATGGTTGTAATTTTTTAATCGTTGCATGAAGATACATTGGTGTAAAGACGGGGAGAATTGTATCATTTATTTGAAAATTGTTCCCAAATGTTTTGTGGGTACTTACTTTTCATCATAGAATGATCTTGCTGTGTCAACACAGTTGCGCAGAGAAAAGAATTGCTGAGAAGTAGATTCTACCATTTCTTTGGCCAGGTTGAAATGAGTGGGTGTTGCAATGCTCAGGAGCCTGTTCAAACCCTCCCCAAAATCATGACTGCATTCACATCCACAAATGCACAAAATAAAAAAAAATCTAGCCGAGACCTAATTTTCATGGATAACAAATTTTCAGCTATGCACAAGCAAAAGCTTTGAACACAAGGCGTGGTCCAGTTCTCAGCATTATGTATTGTCGAGTTCATCTGAACATGAAAAGCCTTGATGGACAGATACAAATAGTTATGGTTTTGAATTCCAGGGAAGGGTTCCAATAGATTCTTCGTCCAATCCTTTAAAATACATCATTAAAATCTACTTTTTCTATTTTACATATTGATTTTTACAATATATTGTACATCAACTTATCTATTTTTTTTTGTATCATTTAAATATTATGTTTTTTAATACTTTTCCTCCAATAGAAAATCAACAATAGGAGAGAGGAATTACTTTAAAATGTTTATAATGACGAATAGTTCCCCCCACATCTAGTGGGTTCTTGTAGTAAAATGTAAAATAAAGAATGAAATACAAGATTCATTGGAGGACACTTTCGAAAAGATTTCTTTATATTTTAAAGAAAAACTAGCTTATACACAAGCTTGCTTAAGGTGCCAGCTATGTTTGGGATTATGGTAAGAGGTTTGAAAAGTGGTTAAATAGTACTAAAAGTACTTTTAATAATAAATATAGAATGTTCGGATATTTTAAATAAAAGTATTTTTTAGGTCCAAATAAGCTAGAAACTACCTTGGAGAAAAAAAATATGATTTTAATACTTTTCTAACAATGCATTTTTTTTTTTTTATCATGGATGATGATAGGCTTACTACTCTCTTACCACTTCTTTTATCGCTCTAGTATATTTGAAATTTTATTAATTATTATTTTCTTTTAAATATTTTTTAACATCCTTAATTATTAAGAAAAAATTTTTAAAATATATAATTTTACTAATAGTCACTTTCTTAATAATTAAATAAAAATAAAAAAATCAAAAAAATAAAAAGAGTAGAAGAATTGTAAGAGGATAATAAGCCTATCATTATTTTTTTTATATACCGAAAAATGTGGGTATAGGTTTGTCAAAAGACGAAATTGCTTTCGTAATTTTTAGTATTTACATATTTTAACCTTTGGATTCATAGAAACTCGGCAACTTTCACTAATGTTTCTCTCTCCTCCCTTTAATGGTGTTTTAGCTCTCTCGGAAAGTGCATATAACCCAAATCTTCCAACCCGTTTAATAGTCTTCTAATCCTTGTACTGGGTGTTAAGGAGATGTTCCTTTTGGTGTTCTGAAAGCGAGTAATGTTATATACAGTCACTTTTGCGTACTCCTTGCGCACTCCACTAATATGATTGGCTGAATTTTTTTTTTTTAATATACAACCAATCATATCACTGGAGTGCATAAAGGAGTTCACAAAAGTGACTGTACATAAAATTTTTATCTGAAAGCATAGTAATTTCTCATTAATATTTAGTGATTTTTTTTTTCTTTTATGTTCTTTCACGGGATACATGAGTATATTCCTGTAGCATTTTTGGTGTTTTGGAAGCATGGTAATTTCCAATCGATGTTATGCGATTTTTTTAAATTTCTTCCTTTAGATTATCTAATGTAGACTCGTGTTTCAAATTGGGTCTTATCGAGTGAGAGAGAGTCACGTGATTATATTAGACTATTTTTGTTGTTATTTTATTATAATCTTTGATTTCTATTAAAGATATGCTCTTTTGTGTCATTTTCACTTTAAAAAATATTTTTTAAATTTGTTTCCAAACAAATCTAATCTATTTATTTAGACATATTAATTATAAATAATAAATACTTTTTTAATAATAGAATTTATTACATTAAGCTCTAACCTAGGTTGCATTGTCATAACGGTTGGGCATCACATGGACAGCTGCAAGCCGAGCTGCCTCTGGTTGGTTGCAACTTGCTATGAAAACGAAGGAAATGACAAGTGGTAAACACTTTCAACTCTATTAAATGCTGGGGTCACAATTTTCTCGTTGGGTTCATATATTGTTTCAATGTCCAGAAGATAAAATTGTAGAAAATTCTCATCGACCGTTAAAAAACCCACTTTATTAGGTCAGTCTAACACCGATTCTATACTTTCTTGGTTGCTGAAGACGATTTGACGTCATTGGTTTGTAATAGCTGATTCAAATTCATAGATAGTTGCACCTTGTGCAACGATGCTTTCGTAGCTCAGTTGGTTAGAGCACCCGTTTAGTAAGCGGGAGGTCTTGAGTTCGACTCTCAACGAAAGCAAGATTTGAGGCCGTTTTTCTAATCCGTCCTCTCTTTTTTTATTCAGTGAAATCGTTCTTCTATCTGAGGTTGTCTGCCCATGGAAACGCACGCCTCCTAAATACCACCTTTTGTTTTTGGGAAAATGAAACCGGCCAAAGAAAGCAGTGACAGAAATCTTTCACATAATTTGTTATCGCAGAACTCCGATCACGTTTGGGTTGAAAAATCAAATGGACGCATGATTATGCACTTTCAGGGGGAGGGGTTCTTCTTCTTAAAAGTTCTTAAAAACTCTTCTTTGTGCGCAGAATATTATTCAGTATCTGATGCAAATTCTTTAATCCGACTCTTTTATGGCATCCATTGTATTGAACGAAAATAATTAAGTGGAAAAGGGCATTTGAAAAAGAAAGATTATGTCGGCTCCCACATTTAAAGCTTGGCATCCAGGAAAAGAAGAATACTTTCCTTCACACGAAAGATGTTCAAGATTCAAAACCAGACCTAACATGCAAAGCAATAAGCATACCCAAGCTTGCTTGCACTCCCATCCCTGATCACTGCCTAGGACCAACCTTTATGGGCGTATGTTTTCTTCTATAATGCTTCTTCAAATAAACATCAGACAATAAAAAACAAATCGTTGCTCCGGCAGAAGTTTTGGGAACAGAATTATTCTCAAACGATGGACGCTTTGCTCAAGCAAACGAGGTAATCCGCTTTGTAACTATGAAATACCTGCAATTTATATAATATAGACGAAAAGATTATGGTGAGTGCATGTCCTTCATCCATAAATACACCAGAATGAATCATTCTGTTAAGACATGATCCTTGACGGTTTGGTTCTATCACCATATGGCAATTAAGCTGTTGCTAGAATTTACCAAATATTTATGTGACTAACAACTTCTGCCAGGTTGAGACTTTCTGGTGTCCACAAGGAAAAGACTGAAGAGGCTGGGAGCACTAGGGATCGAAGAATACCACTTCAGAAGTCTCAAAGTTTCAAAGGTAAACCTATTTCTCGATGGACAATGGGTGAAATGCATGGACGAGGCAACAATAAATTAAAATTCATGATTAAAGGTGTGTTTTACAGAGAAGAAGAAATCTCAGAACTGGCTCCAAAGACAGTTCTCTAGGCATATGAGTCGGGAGTATCACTCAGACAATGGAATAGAGCGTGCAGCCGCAGTAGCAGCTGCAGCATTTGCCATCAAAAGACTTGAAGAAACACACTTCCCAGATCCAAAAAAGACAAGCCAACGACCCGAAACCTCTTTGACTGCAATCAAGAGTATAAAGGAGGATAAACCAAGTTTGGCAGCAGAACCTGGGAGAACATCCAAGCGATTCTCAGGTAAAGCCACAGCATTAGCACTGCCAGTTATGAATGAGTTCCTGATTAGAGTTTTTTTCCAAGAAAAATTCATGAGATGGTGTGCATTAGGTGAAACATCACTGAAAATTCCTGGAAGCCAAGAAAGCGAGTTTCCAATAACTGCAATAACAACAGCAAAGACGCCCATACAGCTTGTCCCTTCAATTAAAAGGACTCCAACTTTTGCTGAGCACTTGAGAAGCAACATCGGTATGAACCCCGAAACTACGCCGCCGAAATCTGAACCTCCTGTCACCTTTAAACCAACAATACCACCAAACGAAATCCAAAGGCAGAGTTCAACAGAACCTGGGACCCCACCAACTGCTACCAGACAGCAGAGTTCAATGGGATCTGTAATTGAAGAAACAAAAGCAGATGCTTGGGAGAAAGCTGAGTCGGCTAGGATCAAGGACAGGTACTCATTCATTTCGAGAGTGATCTCTTTAACAAAATAATGATATTCATGCAATTATTTCACGGCCCGTTTTACAACAAACAAATGTGATAGTGCTGCTTCATCACAAATACTAACGCTTTTCTTATTTAAATTTCAAGTTTTACATATATAGTCACTTTCCATTCAGAATATAATTGTAAAAAAGGTTGCATGCGAATCACTACTCTTCTTGAACATGGAAAGATGCGGCAGGATGGAGTAGCTAAAAACATGAGCTCTTCATTCACTAATAGATAGAATTTCAGGTATGAAAAGCAGAAATCCACGATAACTTCCTGGGAGGAAAAGAAGAAGGCAAAAGCCAGACGCAAACTAGATAGGACAGAGGTTTTGCTCCATTCTCTTTTCCTAAGCTAATCCAGAATATGAGTTACGTAATAGGAATTTTGATAATATCTTTTTATATGCAGAGTGAACTGGAGAGGAGGAGGTTACATGCCTTAGACGAATTCCGGGATGACATAGAATTCATTGATCAGATTGCAGGAGGAGCAAGAGTGAAGGCAGCAGAAAAGCGAAATAAAAAAGAGAACAAAGCAAAAGAAAAGGCCAAAAAAATTAGAACTACGGGGAAAGAACCAAAGACATGTTGCTGCTTCTGAACGTGACCAGTTCATCTGATTTGTCATGGACTCTTCTAGTTTTTCATGGACAGTATATCTATATATATTTTTAGTTCTGCAACCTGCAAATATATGTTTCTCAATTTCATAGCTAACTCAATGTGCCAATGCTAAAGCGAGGGAAACTTCTTCATCTCACCCGCTGTTCTACACCAAAGAGAGGTCTCCAGTTAACGTCAAAAGTAAAATGCTCACATAATCTCGTTGATTTTAGATAATTTACTTCATTTTTGGACAAACGCATGTCATTTAACCTGAATTTTATGTTTATGCTTTGCATGTAAACCTTCACGTCATCATAAAATCACATCCTCCCAAAATCAAATTCCATGCATTAGGTGTCCAGGGCAGTGAGGGCCATGATCGACATCTCCCACTACTGTTCACAATGGATTAAAATGATGATCAGACTCGCTAGTAATTTGTAAAGCCACACAAGTCAGAGATGCTTCTGTCACCAGCTCTACTAATCAATTTCCCACCTGCGAAGAATTCATCCATGCCTCATTTTTCCTTCCTAAGCACCGAGAGATTGCAATCAGGCTGATGCAAAAAATTTGAAGAATATGCCACCCTAAAACACGTCCATCTTTTATTTGTGTGTAGACAACTACGGGAGAATATCAATCTGCCATACTTCAAAGTTGTTTTTTTACCTTCTTATGTTCTGCTTCGTATAAAGACTGATATTTAACCCCATTGGTCCTAGACTCCTAGAGAACCGTAGATTAAGCACTATAAACATAATTCGAGCTCGCATAAAAGTCAAACCTATGCTCAAAAGTAACAATAACTATAAAACTTTGGTGCAAGAGAGCAACAAATATTTTCAGATATCACCACTACAAGCACTTCAAGGAATATATCTTATGCATACTCAAGTTTGTATATAGCTTCATCAACTTCTATCAAACAATGGCAATTTAAATCACTGACAATCACTGAAACCCAAGACTTGAGAATTCAATCGTAGAATCATGCCTTTTAGGCTCTTGAAGCTTGCAAGAAAAATAAACCGCAGGAAAGATCTGAAAAACTTATCAACATCCAACAGTTGCATTTCCAGAAAGTGCAGTACTAGAATCACCAAATTTGAAGAAAGATGGGGTGATTTAGAAAAGAACAGTTGGACCTACAAGTTTTTGGGGTTAACTGATTCAAGAAGCCAACCACATCTCACGAGGTTATTTCTCTTACCAGCCTCTCCAAAGTAGGGTATGCAAAATACAATACCAAGAAAGATGGGATTGCAAAAACTAGTGTTACTACCAAGTAGAGGACCAAGATGACAGCACAGCCAGGTACTGCAAAAAAGGCAATCAAAAGAAATATGATGACCAAAGGAAACTTTGATGTAAAGTGAACGAAGAAATCCAGAAAATTATGAAGGTAAATTTGGTGTCGCTCCACATTGCTGCCACCATTATCAATGTTGGACACCCAATGTCTAGATCCATGAGTAGAAGGGGCTCTTCTTTGGTTACCATTGGTAGCTTGATTTCCAAGTGCAAAATTGCATCTTGGAGACCAAATTGGTTGATTGTCCCCACGGGAGGAGGAACTAAACTTTAATCGATCACCATTCAAGCTCTCAACCATCCAAAGAATAAAGAAATTTTTGCAAGGGAACTTTAGATTTCCCTTATAAGTTAGCCGGAATGATAGCAGATGGCACCATGGACAGGAAATGAAGAATGGAATCGTGATTTGTTGAGTAGGGAATTTAAACACAGCCAATTGAAGCCCCAAGACACAATTTTTGCAGAGAGTGTGACCGCACCATAAGACATAGGGCACATTCTCAACAATGTTGAAAGATTCCCAGCATATTGGGCATTCCAGTCCTTCATCTCGGCTAGTATTTGAACACACCTCATCATCTGAGCACTCTGGACAAGCTCGAGTGGACTCTAATGAGTTTTTCTTCAGTCCAATGCTTGCAATGGCATTTGAAGCAAATTTCCACATTGCGAGAAAAGAAAAGCTCCAGTTAGATAAGAGCAACAGCTAAAATCGCGGAGCTTAAGCAAATGACTAATCCATGAAACTAAACATTCATGAATCCATCCTCTTCAAGTGTTAGTTATTGCCAGCTCAAGTTCTTCACATTAAACCTATAACAAATAGGTCACAGTTAGGAAGCGAATCACTATCTGTATAATGTGGCTGGGAACAAATCTACTAGCAAGGACTTAATATTATGCAAATATAACTTCCTGTCACAAAATCATAAATGGCTTAAAATCCTACAAGTGACGGTTTTTCTCAATTCAAGGGGTATATATAGAAAGGCACAAAATAGGCATGCCATGAGAGCTGGCCAAAAGCTCTGTCGTGGAAAACTAGTTAACAAGAACTCCTTGAATTCCAACTTTGAAAATTTGTGTGTTTTTATTTGCAAGCATTCATGACCCCTTGGCATATCGGTAAAAAGATGTGATCATTTCAATCCACATGCTTTTTACTGGTATGATACACTTAACGTACAGATAACAACACCTGCAGTCGTAAGCCTACATGAGATTTGCGCACCATCTAGCATCCCCACATAGGTAATACCACAGGCGCAACTCGCATGCTCACCTAACTGCTAAACCTTTTGTTAAAGGTTAATAGAAAAAATGGACTCTGGTGCAGTAATTGGCTGCAGAAATGTGGGAAAACCTATTTCAAATGGATTGTTGAGAGCGTTAATAATCTAAATGCAAAATAGCAACGACTTTCAGGGGACATCCAACAAAACTAATAACCCAAAACTTGTACCATTTCTTTTTGAGCACTGAACAGGCAAAAATAAAATTTATCCTCTTAAGGTCTACCCACAAACATAACAGCTGCTTGTTTGCATCTAAAGAAAGACCAAGATCCTAACTTGACGCGAAATATATGAATAACAAAAGGCCACCAAAATAACTGGGACATTTTCAATTCCCACTTACGGCGACGCAATGGAAATCAAAAAGTTCCCACGGGAGCCAGTTTCGGTAAAGATTGCAGAATTATAAATTAAATTCAAGGAGGGATCAAATATATATTTACAGACATGAACACAAAAACAATGCGTAAAATTGTATTGCAAAAGAGAATTAAAGACTCTAGTGCAATAAAGGATTGAAATGGAAAGGCAAACTTTAACTTTGAAGAAGAACTGAAAGGGAATCTCACCTTTTCATCGGTATATAGGGGAATTGAAAAGGGACGTTTTAAGTTGGAACGAAGATGATGAGGAGTTGTTAAAATAGTGCAGAATAGGTCGGAGGAGGATCTCGATGATATAGATAAAACCAGACATTGAAAGAGACGACGTCGTTTAGTAGCCTACCTGAGTTATTATTCCTTTCGTTTTTTGCTACACACGTACAAGTCTTTTTCATAAATAACTGTAACGACACATTTAAGACAAATAATAATAATAATAATAATAAATCAGTAGTTTTGAATGTGCTGATAACGAGACATCACATTATGTAAAATAAGTACGTTGTCTAAGATCCAACCTTGATCATTTCTATTCTAATTTGCTAATTTTTTTTTTTCTTTTAGTCTCCAACAAAAAGCAGCTATATTTTAATGAGTAGTGTTACAATTATAAATGAATTACATAAAAGTAATCCCATAAGTGATTTCAAGTGATCTGTCAGATTTGTTTTATAATAAAAATAATTTTACAATCTGATAAACTACGTCAGTTTGTATAATTACTTTTGTATACTTACTTTGTAACTAAAGTATTTCTCTATTTAAATAAAAACACAATTTTTGAATCGCCGGTTAATTAGGCAGTTGCTTAAGCTACCTAAAGTCCCCTCCTTTAATAAAGGCTAAGCACCATTAAATTCTTTGGTGAAGTCCTGAGTTACCTCTGGATTGGACTGGTTAATCCTAAGGCTTCCTTCCATTCCAGGTCCTCTCTATCTTAGGAACATCTTTGTTCAGTGTATTGTGGAATTCCTATACGCCATAGGGTTTTTAGTCCTCTTTTACAGACATTTTGAGGATTAATAAGAGCCCTTTACAGTTGCCATGTTGAGCATGAGCTACTTGAACGGAAAGTTGACTAATTTCGTTGTAAAGAGGAGCCAATTTCGATTTGTTATTAACCAAATTATTCCTGAAAAATCTGTCTTTTACCCATTCAACAAGCAGGCGCAGGACTCAGAGTTGTGATTATGGCACCCGAAAAAAGAGAAATCACTGGATATTTGTACTAAATCATCCCATATTGCCAATCTGAGACGAGGGAAAGAGAGACAGACATGTTGAGCTAATACCAAATTGCCAAGTACTTTTTTTCAATGATTCTAGAACAGATTGACTAACCCACAAAGCAGAGATACAGGCCACATTACATTCCACAGGCTAAACCCACAAAGCAGAGATACAGACCACATTATACAGCACATAAACGAGAAAAAGGAAAAACAGCAGAAAGATGCAGCAAAGCAGCTGTCGGAATCAACGTTTCTTCAAGAAACCTTCAGCCATCTTGAGGTAATCCCCATACCCACTTCCAGAATGGCCATCATCACCACTCGGTGGTGTTGAGTGTGCGGTTTGGGTTGCAGAGTGACCAGAACCAGTGGAAGTGGTGGAGGAATGGGAGGAGTGGTACTGGTGGAGATAAGTCTCCGCCTTTTCCACATACTTGCCATAGCTCTTTTCCTCCAACTTTCCGTAGCGAGAGGCAGCGTCTAGAAGGTCTTCAGCGGCACCAGCGAGCCTGCCCTTGTCAACCTTGTCGTTCTCGTTGCTCAGAGAGGATTTGGCGGCCTCCGCCACCAGCTTGGCACTGGCGATGAGCTCACTAGTGGATGGTTGGCGGTGCCTCTGAGGGTGGTGTTCTTGGGGTTTGGTGTTTGGTTTGTTGTGGGAATCTGAATAATCCATCGATGCTTGCAAATCAAGGAAACGGGCGATCAAAGGCGAGGACTTTGGAGGCTAATAGGAAGGATCACAGGAGAGAAAAAGAAGAGCTGGTCTCCTTTGAGGTTTTGGCCAAGAGAACGTGTAAATAATTGAAGAAGATAAAGAGGATGTGGATAGAGTGATTGAGCCTTTTCAGTGTTGGTTACGCGTCCCTTTCCTCATTCAATTCGATTCACGTCTAAAAGCAGCTTGGACACCATGCCGGCTACACGGGTCTTGTTGCTAGTCAACTGCCCACATGTGTGTGAACTGTTTTCTGATATTTTGAAGTAGTCCTCTCTGTTTTATAACCACATATTTCTTCTTGAGAATAATTTCAGACAGACTAATCCGTTTTCGTCCATATAATAGAGTCCAATTCAAACGTGCCACGTATGCCATACACGGGTTGGCCTGTGGTATGCATTTCATAGGATTTTTTTTCTTACCTCCCTCCTTCCCGAATACCTATTACCTCCGCCTCCTGCGTCCCCGTCTTCTCCTGCTGAAACAAGGTTGGTTTTACCCCACCCCCGTTGGTCTGTGCCTCTCTCTCTCCGTTTGCCTCTAACTGCAGGGGTTTTTATTTTTAGGCATGGGATTGATTTTAATCTTGTAAATTTTCAGGTGAGTGCGATGTTTATTTTTTAAAAAATTTAGTTGTAAACATAACTGTGCAATAATATGTAGACTAATCTAATATGATTGATAAAAAAATATATTTTATTGAAAACAATATTTTTTAAATTTTAAACATGAAGAAATCAATATTGGTACGTAGATTAGTACGTGATTTTACTTGTACGTAGCAAAACTCTTATTTTTTTCTTTTTCAAAACTGTGCTTTCCATTGTTCCTGGGAACTTGAACCAAATGTGTGTGGATTTGCATGCATCTTGGGCGTATCCAAAGAGTATTGTTTCCAAGTGTGAATTCTTTTCACAGTTACGTTGTTACTCGTGCATGAAGCAGCCTCAGGAAATTCACGAAACTGTAGACTTTTTTTTTATGTAGTTATTGTGACGCCCTCAAATTCCGCTTGGGATTGAACGGACATTTGAAGCGTCGAGACATGCAACACAAAGTTACCTGCCCTCGTTCATGACATATAAGATGCAATGTTCCTAACATGCATCTAGCATTATGCAATATTCGCAGCGGATAATTTTTTTTCTTTAGCAATACTATGCACCAAACTAAAAATATCCCAAATACTTGAAACATATTTCATACATAAAGGCATACTAAAAAGCCGTGATCACCACACTAGTCTAAAATGGTTGTGATCAAAAGAATACTTGAGATACAACTCCAAAAGTACAAGCATTAACCTAAGTTAAATACTATACCATCATCAACATCGCACCGTAGCCTAGATGACCGTATTCAGATGGTCAGATTCCAATTCTTCTTTGGGTCCTGTAACAAGATCTACCATTCGGGGGGAATGGTAGTTGGGACTACCACAGTGAGATTTGATTACAAATCTCAGTAAGTTAACATAAAACTCACACACAGGTTAAAGATGCATGCATGGCAGTAAAAGCATAAATGCATAAGTAAAGTCGTACATAAGCATAGCATAACTTGACATATAACATGACATAACCAGAACTTAAACGTGAACTGAACTTGACTTAACATGACATGAACTTGAGTTTAAAACATAACATGGACTTGAAATGTAGCATGAACGTAAACATGCATAACATAAATATGAACTTGAAAATAACATAAACTTGAACATATCATGACATAAACGTGAACTTGAGACATACTGTAAACGTGAACTTAACATGATGTGAACATGAACTTGGAACATAACTTGATCATGAACATAACATGTACGTGTACATAACAAAACATGAACTTGATCTGAAACTTGACTTATCATGCACTTGATCTGAAACTTGACTTAATACGTACTCCACAGTTGTTGTGGCCCCACGTATTCTACGTGTCACAATTGCTGTGTCTCACGTAGTGTATGCTCCACAGTTGTTGTGGCCCCATACTTCATGCTCCACAGTTGTTGTGGCCCCATGAATACACGTAACATAAAATATAATACGTACTCCACAGTTGTTGTGGCCCCACGTATACACGTAACATAAAATATAATACGTACTCCACAGTTGTTGTGGCCCCACGTATACACGTAACATAAAATATAATACGTACTCCACAGTTGTTGTGGCCCCACGTATACACGTAACATAAAATATAATACGTACTCCACAGTTGTTGTGGCCCCACGTATACACGTAACATAAAATATAATACGTACTCCACAGTTGTTGTGGCCCCACGTATACACGTAACATAAAATATAATACGTACTCCACAGTTGTTGTGGCCCCACGTATACACGTAACATAAAATATAATACGTACTCCACAGTTGTTGTGGCCCCACGTATACACGTAACATAAAATATAATACGTACTCCACAGTTGTTGTGGCCCCACGTATACACGTAACATAAAATATAATACGTACTCCACAGTTGTTGTGGCCCCACGTATACACGTAACATAAAAAATAATACGTACTCCACAGTTGTTGTGGCCCCACGTATACACGTAACATAAAAATATAATACGTACTCCACAGTTGTTGTGGCCCCACGTATATACGTAACATTAAATATAATACGTACTCCACAGTTGTTGTGGCCCCACGTATTCACGTAACATAAAATATAATACGTACTCCACAGTTGTTGTGGCCCCACGTATTATACGTAACATAACATGTCTTATCTTTCTTAATGCATGAGATATTAATTAATATCATATACTTTTCTAACATGGCGTATACTTGTAAATGGCACAATATGATTTAATCATAACATTTCATGGCATACTTAACATGGCATACTTATAACATACATCATTGTATGACAGAAAAGATTATGTAACAGATAATTATTCATGAGAGATTAAATCATACGTAGCAGATAAACATGTAATGACATAGCATGACATGGCATATACGATAACATACATACATAAATTGTAGTTCTCTTACCCATCACACATACACAATAAACTGATAGTAAGTTAGAGGCTAACTTACCTCGATCGTCGCGTTCTATGAGAATAGAGCGCGAGACACGAGGAACTGCACAACAGCTGGAAGAGGAACACTCAAGTCCTTAAGATTTTCACTTCTGAACTCAATTGCCATATTGTAAGCACTTGCAACACCACGGCCAACTTGAGGTTTCACTATACTCGGAAGAGATAAATTGACTTCAGAAAGCCTTTGCACTAAAACAAGTTCATTAAAATTATCAATAACAACCAAACAAACAACTCATTTCTCAATCCATATACTCTTAGCCATAGTCAACCACAAGATGACACCAGTCATCCCGGACTATAATCCATATCATCACTGCTTCGGGACACTGTCATACAGTTTCCCAACATTACACCATACGCTCCACACTTCTCTGCTACGCCATCCAACCCTTCGTGACACGCCATCCGGTGTATCACGACTTAGTACAGAGTACACTCACGTGAACTCTCTTCCATTCACACTACAAAACCCATCACTGCGATACACGTCTCACGGTGCATCGCTACGCGACACGGAGTACGCGCTACGCGTACTTCCTTCGCTACAACACTCATCAACACGATGCACATCACACGATGCATCGCCATACCACACGGAGTACACTACATGCGTACTCCCTTCCTTCTACGACCCACATCACTACAGCGCACGTCGCGCGGCGCGTCGCTGCATTACACAGAATACGCTACACGCGTATTCTCTTCACACAACCCGCCGTATCACATCTACGGCATCCATCTCACGCCTATACTTCACAGCACAGTCCACAAAACTACAAAATCAAGCCTAACACTTCACAACCACACTTCGTTTCACAACTACGCAGCGAACTCCACAAACACTAACTACACAGTCTACAGCCAACCAAATCAACTATGTTAAACATAAATAACTAAAGATAGAGGGTTATACCATCGACGGGATAACCCGTGCGTCGCTCGCTGCTCGTCACGAACATGCGTCGGAGGAGCATACGTGGCGGTACGGTGTCTGTCCACCACATAAAGTGGTAGTTTGGGCTTGAGAAAGGCTAGGCGTGGTCTTGGAAGACTCACGGTCGCCTTGTGATGGTCAAAGGTGGCGGAGCACGGCGGCATCACGCCGTGAACAGTAACTCCGAACGGTGAGCGGAGGAGACGCGAGGTAGCGAAAAGCCATAGAACTTCATGGAAAGCTAGGGAAAGGTAGAGGAACATGTGGTGGAGCTGTGGTGGCGAGGTGGTGGTCGGACGGTGGCTAACGGCGGCAGATCGGCCGTTTGAAACCATTTTTGGCCTTGGAGAGTGCGGGAGAGTGTGAGCTCTACGAAGCTCCGTTGGCCATGAAATTTCTTGGAGAGGTTCATGAGGATGAGAGGAACAAGATGGTGGTGGTGAAACACCACGGGTGGCCGTGTACGGCGGCGCACGGTGGTGCAACCGAACGGGTGTTTTGAGAAACCCATATGAGAAAAAGTGAGAGTTTGGGAAAAAGAAAGACATGGGGAGGAAGCCCTTGATGTGGTGAATCCAATGGTGGTGCTTGGTGGCTGATTTGGCCGTGTATGGTGGTCCAAAATGGTGAAAAGCCTTAAAAACCCATTTGTTTGGAGGCGAGAGTGGCGGCTAACGGTGGCTCGGATGGAGGTGAAACTTGGAGGGGATGTTCACCGGTGAGAGGGGAAGAAATCTGGGTGGGTGGTGTAGTCCACGCCGCCGGCGAGCGGCGGTTCTGGGCGGAGAAAGAAATCGGCAACAGGGGAGAAAACAGGGCAGGGGCAGCAACTTCCGGGGGCTCGTGGCGGCTAACGGCTGGTCCGATGGCTCTGAAAATTGGAGGGGATGAACTTTGGTGGGATTGGAAGAGAATGGCGGGGGTGGTGTACGACACCTCCACCGGACGGCGGAGAAACGGCCGGCCGAATGGGCGGCGACGGTAAGGAGGAAAACAGAGCAGGGCAGCAACTTCCGGGGGCTCGTGGCGGCTAACGGCTGGTCCGATGGCTCTGAAAATTGGAGGGGATGAACTTTGGTGGGATTGGAAGAGAATGGCGGGGGTGGTGTACGACACCTCCACCGGACGGCGGAGAAACGGGCGGTCAAAGGGGCGGCGACGGTAAGGAGAAAATGGGAAGGGAAAAGCGCAGGGAGAGAGAGAGAGAGAGGAAAGAGAGAGAAGAAAAAGGAAAAAGGAAAAAGTGAAGGAAAAAGGGTAGGGGCCTAGGTAATTAACTTCAATCCTACGCTTCGGGATCCTCAAATAAACCAACGGTGAGTTAAAACACTGATTTGAAAACGCGTAAGTGTTTTATTTTAAATAAAACACTTTAAATAAAACACTACGATGAATTAAGGTAGAATATTATTTTATAAACTAAAATTTATAAAATAATATTTCCTCATCATTATTTAAAATGATAAAGTACCGTTAATTAATCGAAGATGATAAAATCATTTAAATTAATAAAATACTTAATTACAACACTGAGAGAAATTAATATAGAATATTATTTTATAAACTAAGGTTTATAAAATAATATTTTCTTCATCATTGTATAAAATGATAAAGTATCATTAATTAATCAAAGTGCATAAAACACTTGAATAAACACTGAGAGGAATTAAGATAGATTATTATTTTATAAACTAAGGTTTATAAAATAATATTTCTTCATCATTATTAAAATGATAAAGTATCTTTAATCACTCAAAGAGGATAAAACCATTTAATTTAAATAAAAGTTTTCAACGTAAAAATAAACCTCTTAATATCTTAAAACAACTAAAATATTTAATCTAAGTAATTATCCACAATTATAATATTTTCAGAGCTCATTAAATTATTATAATTGTGCTATTTTAAAAACAAGCTTATCTAATACTTTGAAATTCGGTGGATAAGATCCGGAATACGCCATCGAGGTACAACGCTTAGGATAAATCTGTTCATGATTTTACAGTTGTCGGTGAAGAACAAAGTAACGTGATTTACGGAAAAAGATAATTATGCATGTGATTTCGGGTGAGGGTAGAGACAAGAGAGATAGTGATTGCTGTCGGGAAAGAATCCAAAACTAATTGCCGTGCTGTCTAATATGTGCGAAAAAGAAAGAGAAGGGTGAGGAGATAAGACTAAATTTTAGCGGGCTGTTACAGTTATCAAGTAATAATTTTGATTTGGGTTGTTTATAAGTCTAATAGCCAGTTTTTTTTTATAATCAAAATCATTTATATGGGTGTTTTAATTTATCGAATTCTTTGAGTACCAAGTAATAACAAGTGAGGGAGTAGTAGAGTTATCTGAATTAATATTTTTTGATTGCCACTGTGGAGGTGATGACACAGGAGGAATGGAAGGCAACTGCTGCAATAGGGTGCGAGGGGGCTAGGGGCATATGGCATGCAGGATTTGGGTAGATATATGCAAGCAGATGTAAACCACTGTGAGAAGAAATGTTTCAGAGAGGGGGGGGATGAAGGTTGCATTCTGGAGAGAGAGAGAGAGAGAGAGAGAGAGAGAGAGAGAGAGAGAGGTTTTCAGTTTCGGTTCAAGAGGAAAGAAAGGGAGACAGAAAGAAAGGGTTTTCGATTCTCAGTAATCCCCTGCATTACGCAATAGTAGGTTTAAAATTAACTGCTTACATGGCAAATCCTAATTGGTCTTCGTTGTTCTCCATTTATAGGAGTATCCGGTCTGAAGCATTTTTGCTTCTTCTTTCCTTTCATCTGCTCTGCATTTTAATAATGAGTAAGAAAAATATCATTCCTATCATATACTATAAATTATTATTTTTTCTTTACTAAATATAGTTTTTTTATTTTTTATATCAGAAAACCTTTTCAAAGTAAGGCTTTTCGAATCTATTCCTATAAAGTAAATATTGATCTCGTCCACCATACATTGGAAAGTTTTTTTTACTAAATATATAATGATAAATAATAAATCAAAGAATTTAATTAGTTTAATAAGAATAAAAAAATTAAAATGAATAATGTTACGTATAATCTCTAAATAGAGACTACAATACAGGGTTAAATAATTTAATCTTTAAAATTTTTTAAAATTATAAAAATATCTCTTTTAAAATAATATTTTTTCTCATTTAATAAAAAACAATATACACCAAAAGCCGATAACTTAGATGGCATGAGATCCCTCGAAAGAGAAGTCTTGGTTCCATCTCCTTCTCAAATTCCTTAATATCAAAAATAAAAATAAAAATAAAAACCTACGTATACAATCTCCACTTAAAAACTGAAAATAGAATTACTCTATATATATCCAACGCCCCAACGCGTCAAGCAGATAAACTTGCCTCAATGATGCAGGAAATTTTCAACGGATTTATATGTGCGCTAAAAATTAAATAATCTGAAAGCAATCCCCACTCAAAGATAATGGTTTTAATTCGCTGTTTCAACTTAATGATTATTGTAGGTTGACCCAAGCTCCCCTTTCCTAAATTTCTTCCCCGTGTCTCTGTAAACGTAAAGGGGACTGTTACTGAGAGTGATGTTTAACAGAATGAATTGATAGATAAATGTAAATGTATTTTTAAAATTTTTTTTATATATATTTAAATATTTAAAAAAAAACTCAATTCATTAATAATTATTTTTTTAATTATTAAGTAAATAATAAATAATAAATTTAATCGACTATTTCCATGAATCAAACTAGTATTTTCCGAGCGTAAAAATCCCACGAGCAATATCATAGTCGGAGTTCACGTTATGTTTGTTGTGAATCTTGTTAAGTCTAAAATAGGTTTGGAACTATGATATGATATCATTTTATTTTATTATTATAATTTTTTTAAATTTTTATTTAAAATAAAATAAATAATTTAATTTTTTCAAATCTTAATTTAATTTTTTAAATTTTAAAATAATAATATTAAAAAATAATATTTTATTCAACTTTTAACTTTTATCTCAACTAAAAATTTCTCATCTCAACATCCACATCTATAAGATTCTGAAGGAGTATTTTATATTTTTCTTTGAAATAGATGTTTTATATATTATATTTTTCTAAATTTACTGTTTAGATATAATATAAAAGTTTGGCTTCCAATTTGTTACAATTTAACTGAATACATTCGGTTAAAAATGAACAAACAATACTGATTTAAGTGAAAAAATAAATAAATTTTTTCATCAATTTTATTTATTCATTTTTCAAGCGAATGTATCTAATGAAATTCTAATAGGATGTAAGCCAAACACGAAATAAAATTCATGTAATATAATTCATCCATCAATGAATTAATTATTTTAAAAATTAAGAAATTGTATTTAACATAACTCTTTTCTATTTAACCCAAGTCAAAATGCTAGTTCATCAAAAGGCCTCCAATAGAAGACAATAGAATGAGAGAGAAAAAAAGAAAAGAAAAGAGAAAGATGGGACAAAGATGGAGGAAGGAAAGAGTATAAGGAGGAAAATTGGAGATATGACGCAAATGAGGGAAGATGTAACATAAAACAAGGGAGCACCAGATGATAAAGGGGGCTTCCAAATGACTTTTTGGGAGGACTCCGAGTTCTCCTATAGCTTCTTCAATCTTACGATAGGGACTCTAGCGACGAGATCTCCACCATAAGATAGAGTTTCGATCTTCATTATATAGTGAAAATGAGAGATCATGAGAGACTGTAAAACAATCACATTATGGTGAATTCTCCCCTCCCCAAAACCCCTCTTGGATGTCTACGCATTATGTAGAATCATGTAATTTGTGTGTTTCTGTCTTTTTATTTTTTCTATATTTATTTACTGTTCATTATCATGGATGTACGCATGAACACTGTATAGCTACACTAGACCACTACTGGGGGGCCTCCACACAGTACCAATCGAGGTTCAAATAATCTCAACGGGTCGGGATTGACTCTTTATCCCATTCCAACTTGTTACACCATTTTTAGACATTAACACCTACTTTTCATTTCACTTCACTAACTGAGAGAGACCAAAAGAAAATAGATGAGACGATGTGTAGAGGAATTAGTGGAAACTGGGAGTGCAAAAAAAAATACGAAAATAGAATCAGTACACAACATTTGTGAGATTTAAATGTTTGAACATTGAAATGCTATTTAAAGCTAACAATTTTCATGCTTAACCGATGCTTAATTGGTATGGAAACTTTTGCTTTCCCTAACCATTTAACAATGCATACATCTGGGTGTATAATCTACTTCTAATTGTATATTAAAACATACCGTCTTATGTACCATTTTTTAAGTAGGAAGCTGTTGTCTCGTAATTATTTTCACGGTACCTTCTAATAAGAGGTCAATAATATATGAGAAATGCAATTATGCTGCCTAAGTTTTACCGTTCATTTTATCTCATTGAGGTGATACTATTATATGGTATCACATGGATTGTTAAAAAATTAAAAATATAAATATAAAAAAATTTCAATTTCAATTTCAATATTTCTCTTTTCAGATGTTATTTTATATATATATATATATAGATATATTAACGAGCCACGTTCCAACTTCCACCACATTCATGATTCATTGCTGGTAATTAGGAAAATCTCTTTACCAAGTTCCTTTTGCCAAATCCAAGCCCAACAAACTATATTCATTTTGAGGGTTGAATTTTTGGCATGTTGGGAATTGCTGCCATTTCTGTTATTTGTTTTTCCTTTTTGGCCGTGTGTGGAGATGTTTTCATTTTATGGCGTCGTAGGATGACAACATGGTGACAGGAGACCCGTAGACCTCTAAACAACAGAAGCCTAGAAATCCATTTTCAGAGAGACAACATGCCATTGTGTCTATAAAATGACAACACATGGTGACAAAGAGTCGCCGTTAGAGCCTTATAAAAGACCCATGAATTTTCTCATGTTCCATTATTATAGCAGAGTTCACTTCACATAACAGAGTACACCCCAGAGGAGTGATATCTGAGAACACAAGGGTTTCGATGCTATAAAGGACATGGCTAATGCACTTTGTGTTCTCAGGTCACCCCTTTGGGGATTCCTGTTTACATGGCATGCAAGACAACTTTATGAGAGAATGACCAAGAAAACCAAAATCACAGAAAGTCCATTTTAACATTAAATTCCACTTCATAGAACAGTGTGCGCCCCAGAGGGGTGACCCCTGAGAATACTTTGGTGAAGTCCTGAGTTACCTCTGGATTGGACTGGTTAATCCTAAGGCTTCCTTCCATTCCAGGTCCTCTCTATCTTAGGAACATCTTTGTTCAGTGTATTGTGGAATTCCTATACGCCATAGGGTTTTTAGTACTCTTTTACCGACATTTTGATGATTACTAAGAGCCCTTTACAGTTGCCATGTTGAGCATGAGCTACTTGAACGGAAAGTTGACTAATTTCGTTGTAAAGAGGAGCCAATTTCGGTTTGTTATTAACCAAATTATTCCTGAAAAATCTGTCTTTTACCCCTTCAACAAGCAGGCGCAGGACTCAGAGTTGTGATTATGGCACCCGAAAAAAGAGAAATCACTGGATATTTGTACTAAATCATCCAATATTGCCAATCTGAGACGAGTGAAAGAGAGACAGACATGTTGAGCTAATACCAAATTGCCAAGTACTTTTTTTCAATGATTCTAGAACAGATTGACTAACCCACAAAGCAGAAATACAGACCACATTACATTCCACAGGCTAAACCCACAAAACAGAGATACAGACCACATTATACAGCACATAAACGAGAACAAGGAAAAACAGCAGAAAGATGCAGCAAAGCAACTGTCGGAATCAACTTTTCTTCAAGAAACCTTCAGCCATCTTGAGGTAATCCCCATAACCACTTCCAGATTGGCCATCATCACCACTCGGTGGTGCTGAGTGTGCAGTTTGGGTTGCAGAGTGACCGGAATCAGTGGAAGTGGTGGAGGAATGGGAGGAGTGGTACTGGTGGAGATAAGTCTCCGCCTTTTCCACATAATTGCCATAGCTCTTTTCCTCCAACTTTCCGTAGCGAGAGGCAGCGTCTAGAAGGTCTTCAGCGGCACCAGCGAGCCTGCCCTTGTCAACCTTGTCGTTCTCGTTGCTCAGAGAGGATTTGGCGGCCTCCGCCACCAGCTTGGCGCTGGCCATGAGCTCACTGTTGGATGGTTGGCGGTGCTTCTGAGGGTCGTGTTCTTGGAGGTTGGTGTTTGGTTTGTTGTGGGAATCTGAATAATCCATCGATGCTTGCAAATCAAGGAAACGGGCGATCAAGGGCGAGGACTTTGGAGGCTAATAGGAAGGATCACAGGAGAGAAAAAGAAGCGCTGGTCTCCTTGGAGGTTTTGGCCAAGAGAACGTGTAAATAATTGAAGAAGATAAAGAGGATGAGGATAGAGTGATTGAGCCTTTTCAGTGTTGGTTACGCGTCCCTTTCCTCATTCAATTCGATTCACGTCTAAAAGCAGCTGGAAGTCTGGGACACCACGTCGGCTACACGTATCTTGTTGATGATCAACTGCCCACGTGTGTGTGAACTGTATTCTGATATTTTGAAGTAGTCTTCTCTGTTTCTAACCACATATTTCTTCTTTCTACATTGTAATAATGAGTAAGAAAAATATCATTCCTATCGTATACTATAAATTATTATTATTATTATTATTATTATTATTATTTTGTTATAAACTGATTTTTATGATCATCTTTAACTATCAATTAAGACTATTAAGCCATCAATTAAGACTTATCTTTAACCATCAATTAAGACTTAAATTATACCTAAACTCCTTTGTACTCTTATATATATAGAAATCATTCACTTGTATATGATTAAGTTTTGCATTGAATAAAAATTTTTTCTCTTACAATATCATTTCTTTTTTAGTTTCATAAAACGTTATCAGCACGAAAGTTCTGACGATTTTGAAGCTAATAGTCTTCTACTGCAAGTAAAATTTTCAATATATTATTTGTAGTTTCCAAAATAAATATAAAATGTTACATTACTTATTATTACTTGATGAAATTCTATGTTTATTCTCATGATTTTGTGAATGTATTTCTTATTTATAATATAAACATACTTATGTTCCTAATTTATATATGTAAAAAATGTCAAATCTTACAAAATTGGAATTCATTGCTCTTGACATTTCTGGAAAAAACTATTTATCTTGGATATTTGATACTAAGATCCATCTGGATGCGATGAAATAGGGAGATACAATTAAAGAAGGAAATCAAGGGTTCCAGCAGAACCGCGCTAAGGCAATGATTTTCCCTTGGCACCATCTTCATGAAGAATTAAAAACTAAGTATCTCACAGTGAAAGATCCCTTTATTTTGTAGAATGATTTAAAGAGGAGATATGAGTATCAGAAAACTGTAATCCTCCCAAAAGCTCGTCATTATTGGATGTACCTGACGTTGCAAGACTTCAAGAGTGCTAGTGTGTATAACTTTGCACTCTTTAAAATTAGCTCACTATTGAAATTATGTGGTGAAAAAGTTACTGATGATGGCTTGTTAGAGAAGACATATACTACTTTTCATGCATCGAATGTGCTCCTGCAACAGCAGTATTTAGAGCGAAAGTTCAAAAAATATTCTGAACTTATATCTTGTCTTTTAGTGGTTGAGCAAAATAATGAGTTTTTATTAAGAAATTATCAGTCACGTTCTATTAGTTCTATATCATTCCCTGAAGTGAATGGTACTAGATTTACACCATTCCTAGAAGCGAATGGTGCATCTTTTCAAATAAACCGAGTACGTGGACATGGTAAGAAAAATTATAAAAGTAGAGGTCGTAGAAGCGACCACACTAAAAGGGATAGTAATAAATATACATTGTACCACTAAAAGTGATTCAACTCAGAGAAGAGTAAAGGTCATTAGAACAAATTTTCAAAGAAAGATGAAGATGGATACCATAGATGTGGTTAGGGGGAAGTATTGGCCGGTCCAGACCGACAAAACCGACCTGACTGGCCATTTCGGTCCGGACTGAACCGGACTGGGAGTAGGTCCGGTTGGTCTCGATCCTATTTTCCCTGGACCGAGGGGTTTCGGTTCGGTCCCGGTCTAGGGGTTTTTTGCCCCAAACCAGACCGAACCGAACTGAATGAATAATATATATTATTATTTATATAATATTTATAATTGTATATAATTATTTATAATTGTATATAATTTTTTATAATTTTTTATCTAACCTAATAGGCTAATATTTATCATACTAAGTATTAATATTTATAATTTTATACTAATACTAATATAATAATATTTATACTAACTTACTAAGACTAAGACTAAATCACTAACCGTCTAAATTAATAAATCACTACTAGTTATTAGACTATAGTAAATAAGTTAATAAATATTACTAATTTACTATATATTAATAGACTAATAATATTAGTATAATAGTATTAGTGTATTACTAATATATAATATATATATATATATAATAGTATACTATTAGTTATATATATATTAAATTAATATCACAATATAATTATATAATTATTAAATATATTCCCTTGGATATAAAAAAAATATAAAAAAAATTGTCAATTGATATACTCTAAGTCTAACTCTCTAAGTTAGTAATAATTAATAAAGTAACAATTAACTAGTGATTTTTTTAGTGATTTAATTAAATAATACACATTAAATAGTTTACTTAATTTTATTTTTACTAACTTAAATATATTTTCACTAACTTATTATTATTTTTTATTGTTTAGAATTAGAATTTAGAAGTGCAAAGTGAAAACGGCGCCGTTATTAACTTTTTAGAAACTGGGTTGCGTGCCCGTTTCACGCAACCCATATATATTTTTTCGAAATTCTAAAATTGAAACGGCGCCGTTTGGGGTTAACCTGTCACAACCCCCAGGAGATTTGCCCGGGATCACACCTCGACACGACTCATGGAGGGTCAGGACAGTCACATGGCTAGCCTGCTTGCATGCCTTGGCTCAAACCATGACATGCAGAGAGCGATCGTGGAGGCTACTGACCGGGCACAGACCCAGCAGACCATGCGTGCAGGCTTGCGAGTGCCATTGAGCATGCATCTACGCGCATGCACGCGTGCCCTCACACCACTTAGCAAGGCTAGTGGCGTGTCCCTACAGGCACGTCATCCAGCGCACGGCTCCAGTCCGTGCCTTGCAGGCAAGGCTAGGGGCATGCCCACCAGGCATGCCAACTAGTGCACGGCTCCAACCTGTGCCTTGCGGCCCCATAGCCCAGACCGTCAGCTTGGGCTATGCATACTCATCACCCAGGCCACCAGCCCAGGCCATGTAGGACAACCGCCCAAACCACTTGACTGGGCACCACAACAACAGCACAGCACCACCCTGTGCCCACCATCAGGCCTAGGGTTGGCACCATACCATGCCCACCATCAGCAGGCCATGCACAGCGCCATGCCGTGCCCATCACCCGACTAACGCGTAACACCATACCACACCATGCAGCGAGCCGCGGACCAGACCATGAGTAGCCTAGCCGTGGACCATTACCTTAGCCCACCATGGGCCATGCATGCCACGGCCACCATGGCTAAAATTATCATTTTTATTATTTTATTTATTTTTATTAAAAGACTTGAATAATTATGATTTCATTTGTTTAATTATTTTATTTATTTTTATCTATGGACCTTTTGGGGGTTTCCACTTTGTAAACTCTATAAATAAGACCCTTAGACATTTCATTAGGATCTTTTGGCATTTTGAGTATTGAGTGGCCGGCCATAGAGGCTTGGATTTGGGATTTTCGGTGCACTTGGGCTCTTTTGGTGTGCAATTCGTGAATCGGTGTTGGTTCATTCTATCTTTAATTGTGGATAATTATTTAGTTTAAATATTTTAATTATTTTAAGATATTAAGAGATTTAATTTTACGTTAAAAATTCTTATTTAAATTTAAGTGTTTTATGCACTTTGATTAATTAATGATACTTTATCATTTTATATAATGATGAAGAAAATATTATTTTATAAACCTTAGTTTATAAAATAATATTCTATCTTAATTCCTCTCAGTGTAGTTATTAAGTGTTTTATTAATTTAAATGTTTTTATCATCTTCGATTAATTAACGGTACTTTATCATTTTTATATAATGATGAGGAAATATTATTTTATAAATTTTAGTTTATAAAATAATATTCTACCTTAATTCATCGTAGTGTTTTATTTAAAGTGTTTTATTTAAAATAAAACATTTACGCGTTTTAATCAGTGTTTTAACTCACTGTTGGTTTATTTGAGAATCCCGAAATGTAGGATTGAAGCGTTATACTCTGGCCCTACCTTTTTCTCTTCACTTTTTCTTTTTTTCTTTTTTTTTTTTTTTTTTTCTTTTTCTCTCCCTCTCTCTCTCGTGGCCGACGGATTGAAGCTCCTCCATAGCCGTTCGTGTTGAAGCTCCAGCCGGCGCCACCTCCGGCCGCCGGACCCCACCTCCCACTCCGGCCTCTTCCTCTCCCTCCGGCGAGTCCAACCACGCCGGTGGTGTACTAAACCGACTTCTCACTCTCTCTCTTTCTCCCTTCAAAGATATGGGTCTCTAGGGGTTTTTCTCATTTTTGGACCACCATACACGGCCAAATCAACCACCAAGCACCACCATTGGACTCACCTCATCAAGGGCTTCCTCCCCATGTCTTTCTTTTTCCCAAACTCTCACTTTTCACATATGGGTTTCTTAAAAACACCCGTTCGGTTTCACCACCGTGCGCCGCCGTACACGGCCACCCGTGGTGTTTCACCACCACCATCTTGTTCCTCTCATCCTCATGAACCTCCCCAAGAAATTTCATGACCAACGGAGCTTCGTAGAGCCCTCACTCTCCTACACTCTCCAAGGCCAAAAATGGTTTCAAACGGCCGATCCGCCGCCGTTAGCCACCGTCCGACCACCACCTCGCTACCACAGCTCCACCACATGTTCATCTACCTATCCCTAGCTTGCCATGAAGTTCTATGAATTTTCGCTACCTCGCGTTTCCGCTCACCGTTCGGATTTACTGTTCACGGCGTGATGCCGCCGTGCTCCGTCACCTTTGACCACCACGAGGCGACCGTGAGTCTTCCAAGACCACGCCTAGCCTTTCTCAAACCCAAACTACCACTTTGTGTGGTGGACAGCCACCGTACGCGATGTTACCGCCACGTACGTTCTTCTGACGCATGTTCGTGACGAGTAGCGAGCGACGCACGTGTTATCCCGTCGATGGTATAACCCTCTATCTCTAGTTATTTTACGTTTAAAATAGTTAGTTGGTTGGTTTGTGAATTGTGTAGTTGTATTTGTGGAGTTCGTTGCGTAGTTGTGAAGCGAAGTGTGGTTGTGAAGTGTTGAGTTTGATTGTGTATTTTGTGGACTGTGCTGTGAAGTATAGGCGTGAGATGGATGCCGTAGATGTGATACGGCGGGTTGTGTGAAGAGAATACGCGTGTAGCGTATTCTGTGTAATGCAGCGACGCGCCGCGCGACGTGCGCTGTAGTGATGTGTGTCGTAGAAGGAAGGGAGTACGCATGTAGTGTACTCCGTGTTGTATGGCGATGCATCGTGTGATGTGCATCGTGTTGATGAGTGTTGTAGCGAAGGAAGTACGCGTAGCGCGTACTCCGTGTCGCGTAGCGATGCACCGTGAGACGTGTATCGCAGTGATGGGTTTTGTAGTGTGAATGGAAGAGAGTTCACGTGAGTGTACTCTGTACTAGGTCGTGATACACCGGATGGCGTGTCACGAAGGGTTGGATGGCGTAGCAGAGAAGTGTGGAGCGTATGGTGTAGTGTTGGGAAACTGTATGACAGTGTCCCGAAACAGTGATGATATGGATTATAGTCCGGGGTGACTGATGTCATCTTGTGGTTGACTATGGCTAAGAGTATATGGATTGAGAAAGGAATTGTTTGTTTGGTTATTATTGATAATTTTAATGAACTTGTTTTAGTGCAAAGGCTTTCTGAAGTCAAATTATCTCTTCTGGGTATAGTGAAACCTCACGTTGCCCGTGGTGTTGCAAGTGCTCATAATATGGCAATTAAGTTCAGAAGTGAAAATCTTAAGGACTTGAGTGTTCCTCTTCCAGCTGTTGTGCAGTTCCTCGTGTTTCGCACTCTATTCTCATAGAACGCGACGATCGAGGTAAGTTAGCCTCTAACTTACTATCAGTTTATTGTGTATGTGTGATGGGTAAGGGAACTACAATTTATGTATGTATGTTATCGTATATGCCATGTCATGCTATGTCATTACATGTTTATCTGTTACGTATGATTTAATCTCTCATGAATAATTATCTGTTACATAATCTTTTCTGTCATACAATGATGTATGTTATAAGTATGCCATGTTAAGTATGCCATGAAATGTTATGATTAAATCATATTGTGCCATTTACAAGTATACGCCATGTTAGAAAAGTATATGATATTAATTAATATCTCATGCATTAAGAAAGATAAGACATGTTATGTTACGTATAATACGTGGGGCCACAACAACTGTGGAGTACGTATTATATTTTATGTTACGTGAATACGTGGGGCCACAACAACTGTGGAGTACGTATTATATTTAATGTTACGTATATACGTGGGGCCACAACAACTGTGGAGTACGTATTATATTTTTTTGTTACGTGTATACGTGGGGCCACAACAACTGTGGAGTACGTATTATATTTTATGTTACGTGTATACGTGGGGCCACAACAACTGTGGAGTACGTATTATATTTTATGTTACGTGTATACGTGGGGCCACAACAACTGTGGAGTACGTATTATATTTTATGTTACGTGTATTCATGGGGCCACAACAACTGTGGAGCATGAAGTATGGGGCCACAACAACTGTGGAGCATACACTACGTGAGACACAGCAATTGTGACACGTAGAATACGTGGGGCCACAACAACTGTGGAGTACGTATTAAGTCAAGTTTCAGATCAAGTGCATGATAAGTCAAGTTTCAGATCAAGTTCATGTTTTGTTATGTACACGTACATGTTATGTTCATGATCAAGTTATGTTCCAAGTTCATGTTCACATCATGTTAAGTTCACGTTTACAGTATGTCTCAAGTTCACGTTTATGTCATGATATGTTCAAGTTTATGTTATTTTCAAGTTCATATTTATGTTATGCATGTTTACGTTCATGCTACATTTCAAGTCCATGTTATGTTTTAAACTCAAGTTCATGTCATGTTAAGTCAAGTTCAGTTCACGTTTAAGTTCTGGTTATGTCATGTTATATGTCAAGTTATGCTATGCTTATGTACGACTTTACTTATGCATTTATGCTTTTACTGCCATGCATGCATCTTTAACCTGTGTGTGAGTTTTATGTTAACTTACTGAGATTTGTAATCAAATCTCACTGTGGTAGTCCCAACTACCATTCCCCCCGAATGGTAGATCTTGTTACAGGACCCAAAGAAGAATTGGAATCTGACCATCTGAATACGGTCATCTAGGCTACGGTGCGATGTTGATGATGGTATAGTATTTAACTTAGGTTAATGCTTGTACTTTTGGAGTTGTATCTCAAGTATTCTTTTGATCACAACCATTTTGGACTAGTGTAGTGATCACGGCTTTTTAGTATGTTTTTATGTATGAAATATGTTTCAAGTATTTGGGATATTTTTAGTTTGGTGCATAGTATTGCTAAAGAAAAAAAAAAAATATCCGCTGCGAATATTGCATAATGCTAGATGCATGTTAGGAACATTGCATCTTATATGTCATGAACGGGGGCAGGTAACCTTGTGTTGCATGTCTCGACGCTTCAAATGTCCGTTCAATCCCAAGCGGAATTTGGGGGCGTCACAGGTGGTATCAGAGCAATACGTCTCTGGGTTATAAATCCACATGTCCTTAGGAAATGCACCAAATACTAGGCTTGAGATTTTAGTATTCATTAGGCTTGAATTTCTTCGAGATCATGTGCAGAAAAGCGATATAGTATTAGAGTTCACAAACACATGATCAGTTAGCAGATATATTCACAAAACCTTTACCAGAAGATAGATTATATATGATTAGAAGAGAAATAGGTATGAAGCATGTTACGAATATCTCTTAAAGGATAAACCAGAGTTCATAAATATAGAGAGATTTAAAAAAAAAAAAAAAAGCTTCTACATAAACTTGAGGTTCTTAGCCTCATGTTGGAGACGCTCATTCTCTTCATACAATATCATGTCATCCCTATTCATGGGAGCTGGCAAGCGGAATGAAGAATCCAATAGAGTTTTCAGCTGTTTATTCTGCTGCCGAAGGATTCCTTCCCTGGTGTGAGACTCTTGAACAATTCGTTGAAGTACAACAATTTGTTCTTTAAGCCTTTCAACCTCATGGTTTTTGGCTTGTACCCGCTGGGAAAAAGCAATAATAGAGGATGAGTAGCGAGTCCCAAGACTCACCAAGTCGTAGACAGCATCGGAGTCTGACTTATTAGCCATACTAGTATTTTCTTGCTGCAGCATGGCACCTATGGCAGCTGCAGAAAGGACAGGAGGTTGAGGTGCTGAATACCTCATGGTTGGATCTAGAGAAATGTTAGAAGAGTGAGCCATGGAGAAAAGAATTGAAAACTTAAGGCGAGAATGTTGAAGGAATGCAGAGGAGTTATAGAGATGAGAATAAGTTTTGATGCATATTGGATTGAGTTGAAGACTGATTTTATAGAGATAACATAAAGAAGAAGACAAACTTTTATCTCTTCAAATCTTATTTAGTCAAAAGAAATACAAGATCTGCTGGACACGCTTTGTCAAAAGTTTCTTTCTAAGCCAGCTAGATTAACAGTAGTTTGTCCCTATTTCTCTAGAAAACGATGAACCTCTGCTGTTAGCTGCCGATGTTGACCCTGTATCTGAATCCTTTCTCGTTCCAGCTCTTCTATTCGTGGTTGCAGATCATGAGCATACCAATCTGCAAATTTCTTCAACTCTTGGTTTTCTTGCTGTAGCCTTTTATTTTCTCTATCCTTATTAGCAAGCTTCTGTTGTAACTCAGATATTTGGATGTTAAGATGATCAATCTCACTTACCCTCGCCAGTAACCTCCGAGACATGATCGTAACAGAGGCAGCATATTGACTACTGAGCTTCCATGATTCTGTAATAATCTCAGAATCAGTCCTACTAGAAGAACAGTTCGCTGCTCCTATCGTAGTATTGACGACCTCAGGAGAGAAGATTGATGGTTGATGCGTCAAGGGTTCCTGATTCAAGTCTGGAACATTAGTGGAAGAGTTTTGCCCAGCCATTATTTTGTTATGGAAAAACAAAACACAGGTCAAGAAGCGATGTTTTTTCTTTCCGATGGATGAAGATGATCCTGTTTCTTTATAGAAACTCAAAGCCTTCAATCACGGTTGTCATCAACATCAGGCGTTTGTTCAAATCACTAGCCGTATTAAATTCATAGAGTAGGCCCCGAGACTTTGCAGCACTTGTCGGGTCACGGACGGTTCTTTTTTTTTTAAACTATCTACAGTGTTTTAAGCGTGTTTTATGTTTGTACTTGCGTCGATTTCGAGGACGAAATCTTTTTTTTAGGAGGGGAGGATGTAACAGCCCGCTAGAAATTCAATGGTGGAATTTCTATAGACATTAGAAATCTCGTGAAAACCCCATAAGTTTTTACGAATCGGCTAATCGCATAAGTTCTAGTATGTCAACATAATTAGTTTTATCACTCACTATGGTGCCAGAAATGTGATTTTATTTGTTTGAGGTAGTTAGAAGTGTCAGATTACGTTATAGTTTACGCCACTAGACTCAGTTGAATATTTAGGATTTTTCAGTACTAAGTTTATTATGCACTTTTTCGGAGTGAATAGTAACCTCGATAAGCGTACTAAGTGCAGTGGTTTCAAAATCACAGTGTGAAATGTCCAAATTAGGTTAGAGAAGTTTTATTTGGACACTTGGCAAGATCTTAACCACACATAATGAATAGTATTAGATACTTGGCACAAAGAGAAACCATTAGATGGATTTGTGAAGGAAATCAATGTGTGAGATCATGCCACCTAAGCAAAACAGTTTTTTTTCATCTGATCAACCAAATTGAGTTAGATGAAGAGGGTTTCAACCCTAGTAAAACCCTAAATGGTTGGAATCCTTTTGAAACCCCAAAAACTTGGTTGAAACCGAAACCCTAAACGGTTTCCCCAAACCCTAAAGTTGGCATTCAAACCCTTTTTGATCCAATTTCTAGTATTGTGTTTAATCACTTGATTAAATCACTTTCACATGCTATTAATTTCTCAAATTCCTATTATGACATCTTTATCCAACATTTTAAACCTTAGAAATTTGATTGGGCCAAGAAAAATTGGATTTGGGCTTGATAGCATCTCAAACCCTAACCAAACCCCCTTTAAACCCCAAATTGAAGCCCACTTGGTTGAGGCCCACTAAGGCCCACTAAAGCCCACGAATTTTGGCCACCTTGGCATAGCTTCTTGGAGAAATTTCCTCCCCCACTTGGCAGACCATTCATTGCATCAAGTTGCACTCATTAATATGGAGGAACCCACCCCATCAAGTCCCATGTCTCATAGCCTTTGTAAGTTGTCTTTTGCCCCCCACTATCCTCTACATTATGTCACATGTCTACACCTCCACTCAATGATCATTAAGGTCCAAATATTCTCCCTACAGAAGTCTTGAGTCGTGCAAGACACACTTACTTCACTTTAATCATTTCTTCACCCCGTTCTTAGAGAGAAACCCAAAAGAGCTCTCTCGGGCAGATTTCTGGGTCTTTTTGCGTGGAGTTTTTCGACCCTTTGTAAGTATTTTCACACGATGACTCCTTCATAAAAGTTGTTCCTCTTTGAGTCTAGTTTCCGTAGATGTATTTTTCGTATCATTCCATGGTCATTTGGTCGGTCAAAAGTATTTTTAACCATGGAAAGGTCATTCTGGGCGTGAATCTGGAGAGTGTGTTATGTTTTGGAGTTTTTGACCAAGCTAATGGATATATCTTGGTCCGAAAATTTTATGGAGTGTTCTTAGAATGTGTTTAAGAGTTTTCATTGAGGTTTTGTTGCATGAATAAAGATTTTGATGATAGATTTTATTAGATCTAGAAACATGAAAACTGGAAGTGACAAAACAGTTTTTATTTGGATAAAGTTTGAATATTTTGAGGTTTGATCTTACTCTAAAGGCTTTGATATTTTTATATGATGATCCTAAGTCTCTTATTTTCATGTTAGGATGTTATTTTGGAGATATTTAGTATTAGTTTCAAAGATATGATTTTTCTATGCAAGAGAATTTCGGTTAGGCCTAAGATTTGATGTTTTTAGGTTAGATCCATGTTTTATTGGGTTTTAGCCATGTGATTTTAATTTTGATGGTTGGATATTCTTTAGGACACGTTTTTAAACCATGTGATACTTTATTTCAAAGATCTCACCTTCTTAAGCCATTGATCAAGAGATTTATCAAAGCTAGTTAAGAAAAAGTTTCTGTTTTTGGACTAAGTGTAAAATCAAAAACTCCAAGTGTTATTTTTGTGATTTTGGTGACTTTAGTTTGATGATTTAAAGCATGGTTTATCTGAGGATGATGTTATGAATATGTTAGAAGTAAGATTAGATTTTTTGGAATTCTTGGAGATGTTTTGATTTAAGGACAAAGCTTGTGATTCAAGTGTTTTGATCTTTTTACAAAAAAGTTTGGTGTTGATTATTAGCTTTTTCTAAATGGATGTTTCAAGTATGGTTTTAAACTTAGGATTGGAAGATGTTTGTTGTAAAATTTTGGTTTAAGCATGAGTTTTGAAGTTGGAAGGAATTGTAACAAAAATCAAGAGAAATGGCCTATGGATGTTTCGGCCATAGTGTGTTTTCCATAGTGTTGTTTTGTTTTAAATTTTTTTCTGAGTTGATATTTGAGTTTAGAACAAAATTTACATGAGGAATGTAAATTTTGGAAATTTTTGGAGTTAGGATATGAAATCCTTAAGTTATGGGTAAAATGGTCGTTTTCCCACATGTAGAGGGTAAAATGATAATTTTACTCTAAGATAACTTGTTTCCATGTTTCTAATTGTTAGTAATTAAATTTCTAACTTTTAGAATGACCTTTTACAGTTTCTCGTATATCGCACTTTATTCTCGTAGAACGTGACAATCGAGGTAAGTTAGCCTCTAACTTACTATCAGTTTATTGTGTATGTGTGATGGGTAAGAGAACTACAATTTATGTATGTATGTTATCGTATATGCCATGTCATGCTATGTCATTACATGTTTATCTGCTACGTATGATTTAATCTCTCATGAATAATTATCTGTTACATAATCTTTTCTATCATACAATGATGTATGTTATAAGTATGCCATGTTAAGTATGCCATGAAATGTTATGATTAAATCATATTGTGTCATTTACAAGTATACGCCATGTTAGAAAAGTATATGATATTAATTAATATCTCATGCATTAAGAAAGATAAGACATGTTATGTTACGTATAATACGTGGGGCCACAACAACTGTGGAGTACGTATTATATTTTATGTTACGTGAATACGTGGGGCCACAACAACTGTGGAGTACGTATTATATTTAATGTTACGTATATACGTGGGGCCACAACAACTGTGGAGTACGTATTATATTTTTATGTTACGTGTATACGTGGGGCCACAACAACTGTGGAGTACGTATTATTTTTTATGTTACGTGTATACGTGGGGCCACAACAACTGTGGAGTACGTATTATATTTTATGTTACGTGTATACGTGGGGCCACAACAACTGTGGAGTACGTATTATATTTTATGTTACGTGTATACGTGGGGCCACAACAACTGTGGAGTACGTATTATATTTTATGTTACGTGTATACGTGGGGCCACAACAACTGTGGAGTACGTATTATATTTTATGTTACGTGTATACGTGGGGCCACAACAACTGTGGAGTACGTATTATATTTTATGTTACGTGTATACGTGGGGCCACAACAACTGTGGAGTACGTATTATATTTTATGTTACGTGTATACGTGGGGCCACAACAACTGTGGAGTACGTATTATATTTTATGTTACGTGTATACATGGGGCCACAACAACTGTGGAGCATGAAGTATGGGGCCACAACAACTGTGGAGCATACACTACGTGAGACACAGCAATTGTGACACGTAGAATACGTGGGGCCACAACAACTGTGGAGTACGTATTAAGTCAAGTTTCAGATCAAGTGCATGATAAGTCAAGTTTCAGATCAAGTTCATGTTTTGTTATGTACACGTACATGTTATGTTCATGATCAAGTTATGTTCCAAGTTCATGTTCACATCATGTTAAGTTCACGTTTACAGTATGTCTCAAGTTCACGTTTATGTCATGATATGTTCAAGTTTATGTTATTTTCAAGTTCATATTTATGTTATGCATGTTTACGTTCATGCTACATTTCAAGTCCATGTTATGTTTTAAACTCAAGTTCATGTCATGTTAAGTCAAGTTCAGTTCACGTTTAAGTTCTGGTTATGTCATGTTATATGTCAAGTTATGCTATGCTTATGTACGACTTTACTTATGCATTTATGCTTTTACTGCCATGCATGCATCTTTAACCTGTGTGTGAGTTTTATGTTAACTTACTGAGATTTGTAATCAAATCTCACTGTGGTAGTCCCAACTACCATTCCCCCCGAATGGTAGATCTTGTTACAGGACCCAAAGAAGAATTGGAATCTGACCATCTGAATACGGTCATCTAGGCTACGGTGCGATGTTGATGATGGTATAGTATTTAACTTAGGTTAATGCTTGTACTTTTGGAGTTGTATCTCAAGTATTCTTTTGATCACAACCATTTTGGACTAGTGTAGTGATCACGGCTTTTTAGTATGTTTTTATGTATGAAATATGTTTCAAGTATTTGGGATATTTTTAGTTTGGTGCATAGTATTGCTAAAGAAAAAAAAAAAATATCCGCTGCGAATATTGCATAATGCTAGATGCATGTTAGGAACATTGCATCTTATATGTCATGAACGGGGGCAGGTAACCTTGTGTTGCATGTCTCGACGCTTCAAATGTCCGTTCAATCCCAAGCGGAAATTGGGGGCGTCACAATTTGGTAGTTACAAAAAGATTGGATATGCAGTTGATGGATGTGGTCATTACATATTTATATGGATCATTGGATCATGACATATATATGAAAATCTCTGAAGGATATAAAATGCCTGAAGCTTCTAATCTGAGTACATCCAGAAATATGTATTCTATTAAACTTTAAAGATCTTTATATGGATTAAAGCAATCCAGACGTATGTGGTATAAACGTCTTAATAAATATCTATTGAAAGAATGATTTAAGAATAATCTAATATGTCTATGTGTTTTTATTAAGAAATCAGACTCCATATTTGTTATTATTGCTGTTTATGTTGATGATCTAAATCTTGTTGGAACTCCTGAAGAGATTAGAAGAATTGCTACATATTTAAAGAATGAATTTGAAATGAAAGACTTTGGCAAAAAGAAATTTTGTCTCGGCCTGCAGCTCAAGCATTTGTAAAATGGAATTCTCATTCATCAGTCAAATTATACAGAGAAATTCTTGAAGCACTTTTACATGGACAAAGCTCATCCTCTGAATACTCCAATGGTTGCTCGATCACTTGATGTACAGAAAGATCCATTTCGTCCTTGTGAAGACGATGAAGAAATTCTTGGTCTTGAAATACCTTATCTCAGTGCAATTGAAGCCCTGATATATCTTGCAAATTGCACTCGACCTGATATTGCATTTTCAGTTAATTTACTTGCAAGATATAGTTCCGCACCAACTCGAAAACATTGGAATGACATTTAACATGTCCTTCGATACCTCTGAGGTACGGTTGATATGAAATTATTTTATCAACATGGATTAAGTCCACAATTAGTTGGATATGCGGATGTAGATTATCTTTCAAATCCACATAGAGGTAGATCTCAAACTGGATATGTATTTACTTATGAAAATTCTGCTATATCATAGAGATCTGTCAAGCAAAAACTATCTACTACATCTTCAAATCACTTAGAGATCATTGCAATTCATGAGGCAAGCCGAGAATGTATTTGGCTAAGATCAGTGATTCAACATATTTAAGAAAAGTGTAGTCTTCCAGTGATTAATGATAGCCCACCAATTTTGTACGAATATAATGCTGCTTGTACTCTTTTTCTTTCGCTATTAATTTTTTCCTACTGGGATTTTCCTTGGCAAGATCTTAACGATGCATATTTTTTATGTATGGTCATCCAAAGGGGGAGTATTATAAACTGATTTGTATGACAATCTTTAACCATCAATTAAGACCATTTAGCCATCAATTAAGACCATTTAGCCATCAATTAAGACCAATCTTTAGTCATCAATTAAGACCAATCTTTAGCCATTATTAATACCTATCTTTAGCCATTAATTAAGACTTAAGTTATACCTAAATTCATTTATACTCCTATATATATGGGTATCATTCACTTGTATATGATTAAGTTTTGCATTGAATAACAACTCTTTCGCTTGCAGTATCATTTCTCTTTTAGTTTTATAACATTTTTTATTTTTTTCTCGCTAAATATATAGTTTTTTTTTAATATTGAAAAACCTTTTGAAGGTAGGGCTTTTCAGATCTATCCCTATAAATCTTGATCTCCTCTACCGTATTTTTTACTAAATATATAATATATGAATAATGATAAAAGAATTCAATTAGTTTAATAAAAAAATTAAAATGAAAAATACTACGTACAGTCCTTAAATAGAGATTATAATGCAGAGTTTTAGGTAATTTTATCTTTAAAATATTTTAAATTATAAAAAAATATATCTCTTAAAATTATATATTTTTTTATTTAATAAAAAATCTACGCATACAGACTCAACTTAAAAACAGCAAATAGAATTTCTTTATATCCAACGCGTCTAGCAGATAAATTTGCCTCAATAATGCAAGAAATTTTCAACGGATTTATATGTGCGCTAAAAATTAAATAATCTGAAAGCCATCCCACTCAAAGATAATGTTCTTAATTCGCTGTTTCTACTTGATGAAACTGCAGTTATTGTAGGTTGACCCAAGCTCCTCTTTCCTTCCTAAATTTCTTCGCCGTGTCTCTGTAAACTTAAAGGGGACTGTTATTGAGAGTGATGTTTAATGGAGCGAATTGGTTGACAAGTGTAAATGTATTTTTTTAATATTTTTTATATATCTTTAAATATTTTAAAAAACTCAATTTATTAATAATTATTTTTTTAATTATTAAGTAAAAAATAAATAATAATAAGAAATAAATAATTTAATCGACTATTTTTATCAATCAAACTAGAATTTTCCAAACGTAAAAATCCCACGAGCAATCTGCAATATCACAGTCGGAGTTCACGTTTTGTTTGTTGTGAAACGTGAGCTTTTCATCTCAAGAGCAATATCACGTTATGTTTCGAATCTTGCGAAGTTAAATATAGGTTTAGAAGTTAGATGTGATTTAAAATTTTTATTTTATTATTATAATTGTTTCAAGTTTTTATTTAAAATATAATAAATAATTTAACTTTTTTAAATTTTAATTTAATTTTTTCAAATCTCAAAATAATAATAATGTTAAAAACTAATATTTTATTCAACTTTTAACTTTCATTTCAAAATAAAATTTCTCATCTCAATATCCAAATATATGAGATTGGGTATTTTATATTTTTCTTTGAAATATATTTTTTATATATTATATTCTTCTAAATTTACTGTTTAGATATAATATAAAAGTTTGGCTTCCAATTTGTTAAAATTTAACTGAATACATTCGGTTAAAAATGAACAGACAATATTGATTTAAGTGAAAAAATAAATAGATTTTTTCATCAATTTTATTTATTCATTTTTCAAGCGAATGTATCTAATGAAATTTAAATAGGATGTAAGCCAAACTCGAAATATAATTCATCCATCAATGAATTAATTATTTTAAAAATTAAGAAGTTGTATTTAACATAACTCTTTTCTATTTTTCTTAATATATATATATAATGTATTTTTAGGAAAATAAATTCAAAACAAAAAAGCACGTATTTGAGCTTTTCTTATTGGAGGGGATAAAATATAACAAGCTCAAGTGAAAAGTCCAATTCATCAAAAGGCCTCCACTAGAAGACAATATAATGAGAGAGGAAGAAGAGAGAAGGATGAGACAAAGGTGGAGGAAGGAAAGGGTATTAGGAGGAAAATTGGAGATTTGATGCAAATGAGAGAAGACGTAACATAAAACAAGGAAGCAGCAGTTGATAAATGGGGCTTCCAAATGACTTTTTGGTAGGATTTCGAGTTCTCCTTCAGCCTCTTCAATCTTATGATAGGGACTCTAGCGATGAGATCTCTACCAGAAGATAGAGCTTCAATCTCCATTGTACAGTGAGAATGAGAGACTGTAAAATAATCACATTATAGTGAATTCTCCCCTCTCCAAAACCTCCCTTGGACGTCTACGCATTACGTCGAATCATGCAATCTATGTGTTCCCATCTCTTTATTTTCTTTATATTTATTTACTGCTCATTGTCATGGATGTGCGCACGGATACTATATAGCCGCACTGGACCACTACCGAGAGGGCTCTACATAGTACCAATCGATACTCAAATAGTCTCAACGGGTTGGGATTGACTCTCTCTCCTTCCAACTTGTTACACTATTTTTAGGTATCAACACCTACTTTTCATTTCACTTCACTAACTGAGAGAGACCAAAAGAAAATAGATGAGACAGTGTGCAAAGATATTAGTGGAAACTGGGAGTGCAAAAAATAGAATCAGTACACAACATTTGTAAGATTTAAATGTTTGAACATTGAAATGCTAGTTAAAGCTAACAATTTTCATTCTTAACCAATGCATAATTGGTATGGAAACTTTTGCTTTCCCCGAACATTTTACAATGCAAACATCTGCTTGTATAATCTAATGAGAAATGATATGGATCAGCCACTGTAGCAGTGTGAAATTTTGCACACCCTATGTGGCAATCCTTTTTTTTTTTTAATTAACCGAAACGCACTGTTTTCGGTGCTATTTTCATTTTACCCAATTCAATTTGAAGTGCCCCCCCCCTCGGCGTTGAATTCATTTGAGCCCGTGTCGAACCTCCTCTGTCCACTGCTAGCCACCAGCGATGCCGACACTGAGCCCGTCTGCACAGCTGCCCTCCCAGCTCTCCTCCCTCCCTCTCACCCGCCCATCTCCTTTTGTTTCTCTTCTCCGGGGTCTATCTCTTCCCTCCTTCTTTTACTGGGCATTTGAGGTTTCTTTTGGGACAGCTCTCCTCCACAGTTTCTAACTCTCTCTCTTCCCTGCTTCAGAATCGAAGTCAAATTTCCAAATCTACATTTCAACATCCAGGTGAGTGGTTTCTTGCTCTAGAGTCCCTCCCTATCTTGCATATTTCAACCCAAAATGCTTGGGCTTTAGTTTTGACTGTTGTTGTTGATGTTTGGTTCGTGGTTTGTGGTTTGTAGTCTGTGCATACCATTATTTGTGATTTTGGGTGTCTTCTGTCGCACGGTTGCTATAACAGTCCAAATGAAGTAAGATTAGTAATTAGAAATAATCATAATTAAGATTATATATAAACAGATTGGGAGCACTCGCCATGATGATGGGATTGATTAATTTGAAAAAAGCCCTAGAAAAGTTGATGTTGAGATATGTATGATAGCCTCATTTGTTTCAAAGGAAAATGGTATAGAAAGATTGATATCATCCACCAAGAAAGTAGATTTTATTTTTATTTTTTTCCCTCTGAATATCAACAAAGTAGTTGTGTGTTGAGAGGAATGCTGGAGAATAAAGCAAGAAAAACAAATCCCATTAAAAGAAACCCACATCCTTTTATGGTTCAAGAAAAAAGCTTGGCAAAGTGACTCTCAATAAGGATGGAATTTCTTTATCATGATGAGCATGCAGTGCTTTTTGTTAGAACTCATTGAGAATTTTTCCTTATTTTTATGTTGTAGCCTTCCTTTTCCTTCAAGTTCCAATCCATGCGCATTGCCATTAATCCCCCTGCCGTTTGACCCACTTTTCGTAGAATTAAAATAGCCCTGCTTTTCACACCATGAATAATATGCCTTTAGTTCTGTCTTTGAGCATTTATTTTTTCTACCGTGAATAATATGGGCTTTAGTTTTGTCTTTGGGTAATGACAAAGTATCCCCTTATGCTTAAATGCTTTTTATTTTTTTATTTTTACTTTTCATATTCTTTTTTCTTCTCCTTATTTTTTTTAACTGTTATCAATTATGATTGGGTATATATAAGACAACATGATTGGGTAGTATAACACGAACCAAGTTCAATTTAATTCAAATGAGAAAAAAAGATAAACTAAATTGCTTTAGCAGGCACAGCACTTCATGAATATCCTACAAATCAACATTTGGAATAATTAGAAGTAAATTCCACATAAGGATAAAATTGTAGAGTAAGCAACCAAACCTTGCAAGAATGATAGAGTGTCCCCTTATGCTTAAATGTTTTTTATTTTTATTTTTACTTTTCACATTATTCTTTTTTTGTTATCAATGATGAGACTTTAATGTACCTTTTTCTTCCTTTGCCATCATGTGCTTCCCCTTTAAAGTCTTGGAAGGCTTTCATATAATTAGTGTGATGGGTGAAAAGGAAGATGGAACGGTACCCAGGATTTCGACATCGACTTCGAAGTCATTAATGACATCCGAAAATACATTTGGAGATCCAAATGTAGATTCACATGTGAGTGCGCATGTTGATGTCTTTTATTGTTTTAAAAAAGTGTGTTTGACGTGCTCATTACTGTAATTAATTTCAATTTTGCAGCATAATTTTGATGTAAATATGTCCTACCCTTCACCTCCGAGTAATCCGGATAACTTTAGGCAAGAATTTTCTGCCTATGGAGAATTTGAAGAAAATGTTGGTTGTACATTTTCTGATGTTGTTGAAGGTATTAAACTTTATTTGCTTTCACTTTAATGACACTAATTTTGAATTGATGTTAATCCATCTCTATATTGGATTGTTTAGAAATATTATTTGACATAGATGAAGATTTAGAGGGTACTACTGTTGTCTCGGATGATGAGGTACGGGTCGAAGCACCAAGATCCGGAATAGAATTTGAGAGTGAGAATGAGCTTATGGCTTACTATAAGAAATATGTCAAGTAAGAGAGATTTGGTGTAAGGACACATAGGACTAAGAGAGATGATGATGAGAGACCTGTGTATGCGACTTTTGGTTGTGCTCGTGGTGGAAAATACCAACCTAAGAACATTAATATGTCGAAGCCACATGCAACAACTAAAACGGATTGTAAAGCAAAGGTAAATGCGATGTTGAACAAAAATGGCAAATGGCTTATCATTACAGTTGAAAGTGCACACAACCACATTACTATCGACCCCAAGAAGACAAGACTCTTGCGATCTCACAAGCGTTTAGATGACTACAGTCAAAGGATCCTCGATCTCAATGATAGAGCCGGCATTCGAATGAACAAGAATTATTTTTCTCTTGTCGTTGACGCGAGGGGTTTTGAGAATCTAGATTTTCAAGATAGAGATTGTTGAAATTTCATTGACAAGGCTAGACATTTAAGATTGGGTAAAGGAGGTGGCGATGCCCTTAATGAGTATTTTCAAAGAATAAGAAATCAGATTGATGGCTTCGTTTCTTTCATGGATGTCAATGATGACAGAAGGTTACGAAATGTGTTTTGGGCTAATGCACAGAGTCGAGCGGCCTATGAGTATTTCGAAGACATTGTAACCTTTGATACAACATACCTAACAAACTGATACAGGATGCCTTTCGCTCCATTTGTTGGTGTTAACCATCATGGGCAGTCTATAATACTAGGGGCAGGGTTGCTGTCAAGCGAGGACACGCATTCTTTTGTTTGGTTATTCCGCACATGGTTGGATTGCATGAATGGTCGAGCGCCCAAAGCCATCATCATCGACCAAGGTTTTGTAATATATTCCAAAGAACTTTTTTTTCATTTTATGTTTGTGTTTCTATGTGCGTGTTGTGAGGGTCTGAATTACTAGATCATGCTGGTAAGTGTTGCGATATGGGAACTATTTTTTTTTTAAGTCATATCCCAATAAGACTTTGGCTAGACTCATTGGGCGATTTTTTCAGTTTAGTAATCTACATCATTTTAGGTTATCAGCTTTTGGTTTCTGCATAACTGGTAGGTGTTATGTTCTGTAGGAGATGTTTCTTCTTCAAATGAGTCAATGCTTTTATTTCCTAAAAGGACTTTCCAACCTAGCATCATCCAGCGTAAGAGGAATCATGGCTTCTTTGCTCGGGCAAGAATTACGCAAAAGCGACTCATCTTTGCCTCTGGTATTGAGTAAAATAAGGTCCTAAAATTGATGAACTTGTAGCTTTATTTGTTTCTTCATATTTTTCATACCTCATGTAGTTTAAGATGGGCCGGGAAGCCTTGGAATACAAAAGGGTTTTTACTTTGCAATATTTGACAATATTTTGATGACTTTTTCTTTTTCTTATGTGTGTTTACGAGGAGTTCTTTGTTTGAGTGTGGTAAGTTACAGGGCAGCAGTTGATGAGTTGCTTTTCAAAATTTTTATTATTAGGATTTTAATTCAAATTCATTTTATGTTGCAGCTCAGTTTCACTTGTGTAATATCTGTACCTTATGCAGTTTATCTACAGAACAGAGTTGAAAAACTTCGGGTATGGTTGTTTGACATTTTATGCAGATATTGTACATTATATTTGCAGTGGCTTCGGGATCTACTCACCTCAAGAAATCCACTCAAAATTTACTATATCTTGGTGTTGTTTTGCAGGAAGAGAATGACAACCTTTTATAGACTTTGTGGTGTTAAAGAGGTTCATGGTGGCAGCTTGAAGGATTTGCCATTTGAACATAATAGTCCAGAAAAATATTTTACTTGTGCTGCTAGTAGAACTGTTGTGATGTAACATAATAGGACCCGAAAGACTCAAACTCCTAATATTGTCATATCATTGGATGCTATAACAATTTTTTACAGTAACAATGCTATAACCTTTTATTGAGAGATCCTGGTGGTTCGCACGCAATAAATGGTTTGGAATATTAATATAATTTTGGGACGAGAAATGGTTTATATCAATTTTTATTATAAAGCAAAATTATAATAAATCTAACATAAATAAATTATACATAAGAAATAAATTTATATCAATGAATGATGGGAATTTCTTGAAACGAGGTATACATGCAAAATTTCATTTGATCAAAAGTAGTTTACATAACCAAAAAATATCCCTTTTGTACATCATAATCAAAAGATATCCCTTTTGTACATCATAACCAAAACATAGAGGAAGTAGAATTACATAGGAAATGTTTAAAAACGATGTACTCCATACAACGTTTAAATTTACAGCGTGAGTTATCCGAACTAAGCTAAAACTATTATAATTACGAAAACTCAATACAAATACAATAATTTTCGATAGTTCTTTTGAAGCGTTCTCTCTCTCTCTCTCTCTCTCTCTCTCTCTCACTTGATCTTCCCTTTTCCGAACTTCATATTCACGTAGAAGTACATCATCCCACATCTTCCAAACTTTATTCTCCCTTCTACGTACATTCTGATCTAGCAAATTAAATATATCTATCCAAATGAAAAATCCACACCTCGCATCTTCCTACACACAGTACGAACTCGCAATTAACATGATAAAGTACACCAAGCAAGTAGCAAATAAATATGTGAGAATGACAAATATAAAGTTGATTTACCATATCATACTTTGGGCAGGCAAAAACACTCCTTCCAGGATTAGACTTAGTGTGAGATGTCTTTAGTCATGTTTTCAAGCCACACCAACAACTTGGTGATTCCATCACAAAATCATTAGATAACGATGATGATTGGGATGATGCCATGAGTGATTCTGAAAAACTAAAGGCAAGTTTCAAACACAGGCGTCTATCTCATTTACAGAATTGAATACATAGTAATAGAGCCTAGTGGATGTCTAAGCAACAAAGAATGATGAGAATTTAAACTACAGAATATTTTAATGGAAATATGGTTCAGGACTAAGCCAATAAAAAGTGTAAAATCAATAAACAGCCATATCAATGCTTGTTTCAACATTTTAATCGACCATGATGCCTGACACAATAAATACCATAGTCTTATAAAGAAGATAAAACTTGTGCACAAAATCACAATGGCCATAGAAGACCATATTTAAACACCAACATCCTATTCATGCCCTTATGAAAATTTTTTAATTATAAAGCTTCATCTACATTTTATCAATTGCAAAACCATTAAAACAATTTCAGATATTAGGCAGATCCTGATACCAAAAGTACTCATGGTTCTAAACTAATTCTACTCTTAAAGTTTCTAGGAAAAAAACGTTTTCATTGCTCTTCAGTAGGTTCCACACCAATGCAAACAGTCAAAAAAATTATTAAAATGAAAAATACAGTTAAGTCGTGAAGAGTATGTGCACTGATTTCTGGTCAAAGGTTTAACTTATAGAAATTTCTCAGCCTCCGAGTAGAGTATGTGAGAATACAGCCCTACAGGTTTACATTTGAAGGCCAACAAGGATATAGGTCATTTGGTTTCTCAGAAAAAATGAAAATTCAAGCAAAAATACCAAAAAAAAAAAAAAACACTGACCCCGACCGAATAAAACAATCAAAGAACAAAACCCTGAACCCAAGCAAAAGCATAAACAATCAAAGAACAAAACCCTGACCCAAGCAAAAGCATTTTATGTCAGGAATTTTTTTTCCTTTGGATTTTAGCTCAAGAGAAAATTGAAAAAAAAAATCCTGAAAAGATAGTCTACATGTGGTAATTTTATTAAATCAACAACCACTACTACAACCAAAAAAAACTTCCAGAGATCCAAGAAGATCATGTTTCCAATTTCATACAGTAGTTTAATAAATATATTATAGAAGCATCATCCCGTAAATCTAGCAAAAGCAAAGGATAACAAGTTATGAGCAAAAGATAGAATATTGGCGAGAAACAGAGTGAATTTTGGAGAGATCAATATCTGGAAAATAAAACTAAAAAAAAAGGTTTATACCTACCGGATCAAATTTGCGTAAACTCGGAACAATGCAAAGAGGGGAGGAGAGGCAACACCCAATATTTATAGTCAAACACTAATTTGAAGCAGATCGGAAGCTTTGAATCCATGGCTAGGTGGGGGTGGGGATGGGTGAGAGGTTGGGCGACGCGGGTTTTGGGGGACGGGGAGAGGATGAGATACGGTGGTGGGGATGGGCTACGACGCGGGTTGGGGGAGGGAAGATGGGACTCGGGTTGTGGGGGGGTGAGACGATGGGACACGGGGGTGTGAAGGGGTGAGAGGTGCAACGTTGGTTGGGGGCGAGAGGGGTGCGACACTGGTTGGGGGGAGAGAGGGGTGCGACACTAGTTAGGGGTAGAGAGGATGAGACTCGGGTTGGGGAGGGGGAAGAGAGATACGATGAATTTCAAATGAAGTGAAAATGAGAGAGGGGGAATGGTTTCAGCAGAAGGGATAAGAATGTAAATTTACATATAAGGCCACGTCAGGTGTACTCTGGCTTCAGCCATATAGTGGCTAATGCCCAAATTTATTCTAATCTAATCCTATATGTATATTAAAAGAGAATTTATTCTCATCGGCCACTATTCACCATTGCACACCCCACACCCTATAAAAAAACACTCATATCTCCTATGAAAAGTACCTCTACACCCTATAAAAAAGTTGCAAGTGTATTGTTACACAGATGACTACCACAAGAGGGGGGGTAAATTGAGTTATATTTAAAAAAATAACAATTATAAATCAAATATACAATATAAAATATAAACAAAATATGAAACAACAATAAATATAAAGAGTAAGGGTAAAAGAGAAGCAAACTCAGTATGTTAACGAGGTTTGGCCCCACTGCCTACGTCCTCGCCTCAAGCTACCCCATGAGGATCCCCGAATTCACTATTCAACCTCCTTCAGGTGGAGATAGAAACCTATTACACCTTTGAACAACACCGCTACAAAGGATCCGTGTAGAACACCATGCACACTTGCAATCACCTTACACGTGGTGATTCAACTATTCCTTGTGTAGAACACTTTCTACACACACAAGGGTTATACACACCCTTTTACTGATATAAGAGCTGATAGTGGGTAGGTTATCAGAAAACACTCCTCAATGAGTGAAATGAGAACAATACAGCACAAACTATATCTCTCAAAATGAACAAGGGTTAAGGCTCAATGCTTAGAGAAGAGAGAATGAAAGCTTTTAATGAATATTGTATGCTCTTGGTGTTGTGAATGTGAAGCTCTGAAATGATCTATTTATAGGCATATGAGACTTCATATTCAAATTTAAAAAGATTCACATGTCAAAGACATCATCATTCACTTTTCAAAAATTTCAAACCTAATCTTTTTACTTTTTGCATGTGACAAAAGGAGCACACTTTACTTTTCAAAAATTTCAAACCTAATCTTTTACTTTTTGCATATGACAAAAGGAGCACACTTTACTTTTTAAATTTTTCAAACAAAGACATCTTCCTTTTGCATAAGTCAAGAAAAACATCCATCACTTTTGAAAATATTCAAATAAAACATGCAATGTGAAAGATGACAATCAATCATCTTAATATTTTCAAAGTTCAAACCTTTAATCATGTCATGCACATGTGAAAGATGACAATCAATCATCTTTCAAAATTTTCAAATTTAATTTTCAAAATATTCATGCACATGTGGAAAATGTATTTTAATGCTTTATGATAAAATATTAATTTTGAGCCTTAATCCTAATTTCGAATTTTTAGAGATTTACAATATTACTCTATGACTTTAATGTGAACTTGTTCCCTTCTTGCTCATACTTGGTTCCTTGATGTGCTTGATTCCATTGTGTGGACAACTTGAGCTTGAAACTCATTTATTCTTTGAATTCATTTGTTATCATCAAAATCCATGTGTAGATTTATAATTACACGAAACTTGAAACCTTGGGTTCAACAATCTCCCCCTTTTTGATGATGACAAATACTTGATAGAACCTGAAACCTGTATTAATACTTAAGCTCCCCCTGAGAATATGCGTTAGTTTTTCAAGCAAAAATATAAATATAATTCCAAGCATATATAACAAGTTTAGCAATTTAAACAATGTTAATGTTCTAGTCTAAAAATTCTCCCCCTTTTGGCATCATTAAAAAGGATCGGCAGCAAGTAAATAGACTGAAGAAAACGGTGCGTTAATAGACACTGTAGATAGTTGAAAAAGGAAGCCGTCCGTGACCCGACAAGTGCTGCAAAGCATTGAGACCTAACTCTATGAATTTAGTGCGGCTGAAGATTGAAAGAATCGCCTGATGTTGTTGACAAACGGGATTGAAGGCTCTGAGTTTCTATAAAAAAAAAAATGCTCAATTTCACCTATCGGATAAAAAAAAATATTGCTTCTTGACCTGAGTTCTGTTTTTCCATAACGATAGAATGGCCGAACAATTCTCTTCCACTAATGTTCCAGATTTGAATCAGGAACCCTTGATGCATCAACCATCAATCGTCTCTCCTGAGGCCGTCAATACCATGATAGGAGCAGAGAACCGTTTTTCTAGTAGGGCTGATTCTGAGATTATTGCAGAATCAAGAATGCTCAGTAGTCAATATGCTGCCTCTGTTACGATCATGTCTCGGAGGTTAATGGCAAGGGTGAGTGAGATTGATCATCTTAACATCCAAATATCTGAGTTACGACAGAAGCTTGCTAATAAGGATAGAGAGAATAAAAGGCTAAAGCAAGAAAATAAAGAGTTGAAAAAATTTGCAGATTGGTATGCTCATGATCTGCAACCACGAATAGAGGAGCTGGAACGAGAAAGGGTTCAAATACAAGGTCAACATCGGCAGATAACAGTAGAGGTTCATCGTTTACTAGAAAAATAGGGATAATCTACTGTTAATCTCGCTGGCTGAGTAAGAAAACTTTTGACAATGTATGTCCAGCATATCTTGTATTTCTTTTTACTGAATAAGATTTGAAGAGACAATAGTTTGTCTTGTTCTTTATGCTATCTATATAAAATCAGTTTTAAAGTTCATCCAATTTGCATCAAATCTTATTCTCATCTCTATAACTCATCTGCATTCCTTCAACATTCTCGCTTTAAGTTTTTCAATTCTTTTCTCAATGGCTCATTCTTCTAACATTCCTCTAAATCCATCCATGAGGTATTCTACACCTCAATCTCCTGTCCTTTCTGCAGCTACCATTGGTGCCATGTTGCAGCAAGAGAATAATAGTTTGGCTAATAAGTCAGACTCCGATGCTATCTACGACTTGGTGAGTCTTGGGACTCGCTACTCATCCTCTATTGTTGCTTTTTTCCAGCGGGTACAAGCCAAAAACCATGAGGTTGAAAAGCTTAAAGAACAAATTGTTGTACTTCGACGAATTGTTCAAGAGTCTCAAACAAGGGAAGGAATCATTCGGCAGAAGAATAAACAGTTGAAATCTCTATTGGATTCTTCATTCCGCTTGCCAGTTCCCATGGATAGGGATGACATGATATTGTATGAAGAGAATGAGCGTCTCAAACATGAGGCTAAGAACCTCAAGTTTATGTAAAAGTATTTTAAAAAATATCTCTCTATTTTTATGAACTATGATCTATCTTTTAAGAGATATTCATAACATGCATTATACATATTTCTCTTCTGGTAAAGGTTTTGTCAATATATCTGCTAACTGATCGTGTGTGTTTGTGAACTCTAGTACTATATAGCCTTTCTGCACATGATCTCGAAGAAAATGATATCTTATTTCAATATGTTTAGTTCTAGAATGTTGTATTGGGTTCTTTGAAAGATTTATAGCACTTGTATTATCACATTTGATTGGAATGTGATTATACATGAGTTTAAAATCTTCAAGTTGTTGCTTCATGTAAAGAACTTGAGCACAACAACTACCCGCAACAACATATTCTGCCTCAGCAGTAGATAGTGCAACAGAATTTTGTTTTTTACTAAACCAGGAAACTAATGCATGACCTAAGAAGTGACATGCTCCACTAGT
>QGSO01000263.1:1037449-1164183 GCA_011037825.1 Carya cathayensis
ACTTGCCTAGTTATTTTTGGGCCGAAGCGGTAAGTACTGCATGTTATGTTATAAATAGAGTTATGCTAAGGTCTAAATTAGATAAAACCCCCTATGAGCTTTGGAATGAGAAAAAGCCCAACATTGGTTACTTTCATGTATTTGGATGCAAATGTTTTATTTTAAATGACAGGGATAATTTAGGCAAATTTGATGCAAAATCTGATGAAAGTATTTTTCTCGGGTATTCTACTAATAGTAAAGCTTATAGAGTATTCAATAAAAAGACTTTGACTGTACAAGAATTTAAATTAGATAAAACCTCCTATGAGCTTTGGAATGAAAAAAAGCCCAACATTGGTTACTTTCATGTATTTGGATGCAAATGTTTTATTTTAAATGACAGGGATAATTTAGGCAAATTTGATGCAAAATTTGATGAAGGTATTTTTCTCGGGTATTCTACTAATAGTAAAGCTTATAGAGTATTCAATAAAAAGACTTTGACTGTACAAGAATCTATGCATGTAATATTTGATGAATCTAATTCTCTACTCTCTAAGAAATCCATTGATGAAGAAACAGGAGGTATAAATAATACGAGAAAGTCTCAATCTCAACAAAGAGAACACAATAAGAGAAGTCCAACATGGAGATATCAGGAAAGATCATCAAAATTTAATACAAGATGTAACCAAATCAGTGGAAATTTGTGAAAGATCATCCAGTGGAACAAATTCTGGGAGAACCTTCACAAGGTGTAAGCACTCGATCATCTCTTAGAAATATTTGCAATCATACTGCTTTTTCTATCTCAGATTGAACCTAAAAATATTGATGAAGCACTTCTTGATGAATCTTGATTCTAGCTATGCAAGAAGAGCTTAATCAATTTGAAAGAAATGATGTTTGGACACTTGTTCCTAGACCCAAAAATCATACTATTATTGGAACAAAATGGGTTTTTAGAAACAAGAAAGATGAGTCCGGAGTCATTACTAGAAATAAGGCTCGACTTGTAGCCCAAGGTTTCAATCAAGAAGAAGGAATCGATTATGATGAGACATATGCACCAGTCGCAAGATTAGAAGCTATTCGAATGCTACTTGCATATGCTTGTTATAAAGATTTCAAACTTTTTCAAATGGATGTTAAAAGTGCTTTCTTAAACGGTTTTATAAATGAAGAGGTATATGTTGAGCAACCTCCAGGTTTTGAAAATCATATTTCTCCAAATCATGTTTTCAAACTCACAAAAGCACTATATGGACTCAAACAAGCTCCTAGAGCTTGGTACGAGAGACTCAGTGGTTTCTTGATTGAAAAAGGTTTTTCAAGAGGAAAAATTGATACAACTCTTTTCATTAAATACGAAAATGATGATATTCTTTTGATTCAAATTTATGTTGATGATATAATATTCGGTGCTACTAATGAAAATATGTGCCAAGTTTTTGCTAAGACTATGCAGAAGAATTTGAAATGAGCATGATGGGAGAGCTTACATTCTTTCTCGGATTGACAAATTAAGCAAGCAAAAAGTGGGACATTCATCAATCAATCAAAATATATTAAGTAATTGCTGAAGAAGTTTGGAATGGAAGTGCTAAGGAAACTGGAACACCAATGAGCCCATCCACTAAACTTGATAAAGATGAATCCGGTAAGCCAGTTGACTCGAAGTATATCGAGGTATGATTGGTAGCTTATTATATTTGACAGCCAGTAGACCAGATATTATGTTTAGTGTGTGCTTATGTGCACGCTTTCAATCATCTCCAAAAGAATCTCATTTAATTGCAGTTAAGCGCATTCTTAGATATCTTAGTGGTACAATTAACCTAGGGTTATGGTACCCTAAACACACATCTTTCGATCTAATCAGCTACACAGATGCAGATTATGCTGGTTGTAAAATAGATCGAAAAAGCACTAGTGGAGCATGTCATTCTTAGGTCATGCATAGTTTCCTGGTTTAGTAAAAAACAAAATTCTGTTGCACTATCTACTGCTGAGGCAGAATATGTTGCTGCGGGTAGTTGTTGTGCTCAAGTTCTTTACATGAAGCAACAACTTGAAGATTTTAAACTCATGTATAATCACATTCCAATCAAATGTGATAATACAAGTGCTATAAATCTTTCAAAGAACCCAATACAACATTCTAGAACTAAACATATTGAAATAAGATATCATTTTCTTCGAGATCATGTGCAGAAAGGCTATATAGTACTAGAGTTCACAAACACACACGATCAGTTAGCAGATATATTGACAAAACCTTTACCAGAAGAGAAATATGTATAATGCATGTTATGAATATCTCTTAAAAGATAGATCATAGTTCATAAAAATAGAGAGATATTTTTTAGGCTTTCCTTCTTCTTCTCCTCTTTTCAATGTGTACTCATGGGTGATAAGTGACCCGATGAGTTCATTCACTTCGAGCTTCTTGAGGTCTCTAGCTTCAAGAATCACTGTCACTTTTGATTCCCAACGTTTTGGTAGAGAGTTGAGAATTTTTCTTACCATCTCCACTTTGGAATAAACTTTGCCAAAAGCTGTCAAGCTATTTATGATGTTAGTAAAACGAGTGTGCATACTAGAAATAGATTCATCATCATTCATCTTAAACATTTCATATCCATGAGTAAGAATATAAATTTTTGATTCCTTGACTTGAGAAGTTCCTTCATAAGTAACTTCCAAGTTATCCCAAATTTCCTTTGCCGTAGCGCAAGTCATTATTCTATTAAACTCATTACCATTGAGAGCATTATATAATAAATTCATAGCAGTTAAATTCAAAGTATAAAATCTATCGTCTTCACGATCAAACTCTTCTTCTTCCTTTTTTACCTTTACTCCATCAACCATTTTTATTGGAATATAAGGTCCATTTACAATACATTTCCAGATTTTTCGACCTTGAGCCTAAAGGAATATTCTCATTCTAACTTTCCAGAATGAGTAATTGTCTCCACAAAAGAGTGGAGGTCAACTGCTAGATTGACTTTCACCAAATGAATCTGCAATGTTAGCCATAAGATCTTAACTCAAAAGATAGTTAATCTTATAACAGAGCTCTAGCTCTGATACCAATTGCTACCCAGATGACTAACACAAGAGGGGGGTGAATTGAGTTATATTTTAAAAAATAACAATTATAAATCAAATATACAATATAAAATATAAACAAAATATGAAATAACAATAAATATAAAGAGTAAGGGTAAAAGAGAAGCAAACTCAGTATGTTAACGAGGTTCGGCCCCACTGCCTACGTCCTCACCTAAAGCTATCCCTTGAGGATTCCCGAATTCACTATTCAACCTCCTTCAGGTGGAGATAGAAATCTATTACACCTTTGAACAACATCGCTACAAAGGATCCGTGTAGAACATCCTGTACACTTGCAATCACCTTACACGTGGTGATTCAACTATTCCTTGTGTAGAACACTTTCTACACACACAAGGGTCATACACACCCTTTTACTGATACAAGAGCTGATAGTAGGTAGGTTATCAGAAAACACTCCTCAATGAGTGAAATAAGAACAATACAGCACAAATTATATCTCTCAAAATGAACAAGGGTTAAGGCTCAATATTTAGAGAAGAGTGAATGAAAGCTTTGAATGAATATTGTATGCTCTTGGTGTTGTGAATGTGAAGCTCTCAAATGATCTATTTATAAGCATATGAGACTTCATATTCAAATTTAAAAAGATTCACATGTCAAAGACATCATCATTCACTTTTCAAAAATTTCAAACCTAATCTTTTTACTTTTTGCATGTGACAAAAGGAGCACACTTTACTTTTCAAAAATTTCAAACCTAATCTTTTACTTTTTGCATATGACAAAAGGAGCACACTTTACTTTTTAAATTTTTCAAACAAAGACATCTTCCTTTTGCATAAGTCAAGAAAAGCATCCATCACTTTTGAAAATATTCAAATAAAACATGCACATGTGAAAGATGGCAATCAATCATCTTAATATTTTCAAAATTCAAACCTTTAATCATGTCATGCACATGTGAAAAATGACAATCAATCATCTTCAAAATTTTCAAATTTAATTTTCAAAATATTCATGCACATGTGGAAAATGTATTTTAATGCTTTATGATAAAATATTAATTTTGAGCCTTAATCCTAATTTCGAATTTTTAGAGATTTACAATATTACTCTATAACTTTAATGTGAACTTGTTCCCTTCTTGCTCATGCTTGGTTCCTTGATGTGCTTGATTCCATTGTGTGGATAACTTGAACTTGAGACTCCTTTATTTTTTGAATTCATTTGTTATTATCAAAATCCATGTGTAGATTTATAATTACACGAAACTTGAAACCTTTGATTCAACATGTATGGTGTGAAAATAAATAGGGACTAATGCATATCCCTTCTCATATTAAAACATACCGTTTTATGCACCGTATTTTAAGTAGGAAGATGTTGTCTCGTAATTAATTATTTTCACGGTACGTTCCAATAAAAGGTCAATAACATATGAGAAATGCTATTGTATTGCTTAAGTTTTATTATTGTTCACTTTATCTCATTGATGTGGCACTATTATATGGTATCACATGGCTTATTAAAAAATAAAAAATAAAATAAAATTTCAATATTTCTCTTTTCATACGTCATTTTATATATATATATATATATATATATATATATATATATTAACGGAAAAATTATATATATCATACTATCATCCTATTTGCATCCCACTAAATAAGACGTGTCACATTTACCACCATTGAATGGTCATTTATTGCATGCTTCTTTATCATCAAATGGTGATAAATGTGCCACATCATATATAATGAAATGTAAGTAGTATGGTGGTGTGGTGTATAACATTACTCATATTAACGAGCCACTTTCCAACTTCCACCACATTGATGATTTATTGGTGGTAATCTAGGAAAATCTCTTTTACAAGTTCCTTTTGCCAAATCCAAGCCCAACAAACTACATTCATTTTGAGGGTTGAATTTTTGGCATGTTGGGAATTGCTGGCATTTCTTTTATTCTGTTTTCCCTTTTTGGCCGCGTGTGGAGATGTTGTCATTTTATGGTGTCGGTAGGATGACAACATGGTGACAGGCGACCTGGAGACTTCTAAATAACAGAAGCCTAGAAATCCATTTTCAGAGAGACAACATGCCATTGTGTCGATAAAATGACAACACATGGGAACAAAGAGGCGCCGTTAGAGCCTTATAAAAGACACATGAATTTTCTCATATTCCATTATTATAGCTGAGTTCACTTCATAAAACAGAGTACACCCCAGAGGAGTGATATCTGAGAACACAAGGAAGGGTTTTGAATCTTTGATGCTATAAAGGATATGGCTAATGCACTTTGTGTTCTCAGGTCACCCCTTTGGGGATTCCTGTTTACATGGCATGCACGACAACTTTATGAGAGAATGACCAAGAACACCAAAATCACAGAAAGTCCATTTTAACATTCAATTCCACTTCATAGAACAGTGCGCCCCAGAGGGGTGACCCCTGAGAATACTTTTTGTGGGTTGGCTACCATAACATGGCCATTCTAAGTGTTCTCAGGTTACCCCTATTGGGGCACCCTGTTTACATGCCATCTTAGTTTGTTTTTTTTTTTTTTTTTTGGGTTATATGTAGGGATAAATATTATTTTGAGAAATGTTGTTCTAAGTGTTCTTTATCTCGAATTTCATTAGGCATCAAATAGTCACTCACGCTTATAGTTTACAGCCTTGCAGGAAAAATGCAGTCAGTATTGTCTGTTTCCGTTGGTTGGAGCACGAACTCGTCAACCAAAGGTCCAAAAATATAAATATAGGAGGAGCCCGATCTATATTGCAGAAGACGTGCCGTCGACGAGCCAAACATGTTCACTAAACCATCCTCATTATTGCCGATATCTTTACTTTGGATTCTGCTACTTGATGTATCGTTCGGTGTGGGACTAGACAGTCACAGAAATGTAAGATACAAATAATTTTTTATGATAATTAAAATTACATGCTTCTACATCAATATCGTGTTCGATTTAGGCTTGTAAATAGAAATTTAATGAAATATTCTAAATTCAGTATTATAAGCTGTCACAATTATGAAACCAAAATGTGGACATTGGAGATGTTATTTTATGGTTTTGTATGGCAGCCTATAATCCTATCCTAGATATTATTGGTAAATACCGGATAAGTTGACATGAGATCTGGAAAAGGGCCATTCATGCTCCACCTGTTCTATCAAGCAAATTTCTGATTCGTTCTCAGATATTTTTAGATTATTTTATTATTTTTTATAAATAATTTATTGTTATTTGTAAACTATTAATAAATAAACTTCATTTTATCATTACACCTTTTTCAAATTTCAATACACTTTTTCAAATTTTTATATAAAATATAATATTTAAAATTTAACTTTTTCAAATCCCAATACACTCATAATATTTAAAATTAATATTTTAACAATATTTTATTCAACTCAACTTAACTCAACTCAACCCAACATCCAAACCCAACAAATTGAAATGGAGCCCGAAACTATCACGAACGATTAGAGAATTCTATTACTCCCATTCTTGCAGTGGCATGGCTTTGTCACTTTTACCACACTTGACCGGAGAGGAATTGCATATGGATCTAAGAATGGGAAAGGAGCGTTCAATATCATTCTTTACAGCCATGCGGGGGTTGTCTTCTTGTAGAAATGCCATAAGTTCAGTTCTGGATTATCGAAAAAGATTGCGGTTCTTGAAAAGAGTAATGCTACCTATCGTTATTTCTGCATATTTCTACACATTTTATTGATATAATTAGCTTGATCACTTTTTTAATACACAGCTAATCACATCAGTAGAATGTATAAAAAAATACATAAAAATGACTGTACATAAAAAAATTCTTATATAGTATTTATGTTGTTTCAAGGTAACCTCGTATTCTTGCTTGAATTTGAGAGCAATTGACGCAGTTGGCCTTCAACATGTGTTGTCCATTTAATGTTACATGAGATATTTATACTCACAATAATAAATATTGTAGTGTCTACTTCGTATATATCTAATCTCTATAATCTTATAAACTTTAAGAGAAATATATTGTGTCAAAATTAATTGATTAATTTGATTTTTAAGTTTTTTGTGAAAGGTTTGTACTCAATTCTAGAATAAGAGTATTTATAAAATTAATAAATACTAATTTGGTCCTATTAATTGCAAAATGAGGTTTGTACTCGGTTTTTAATTTTCGCAAGACCTAAAAAAAAAATCTTTATTTTTTCATAATTTCAGTTTACTCTATGTATTTAAAAATTTTAAAAAGTTTTAATTAAATACTTTCGTCCATCTTGCAAAAAAAACAAAAATCCTTAATTTTTCATAATTTCAGTTTATTCCATGTATTTGAAAATTTTTAAAAATTGTAATTAAATACTCTCGTCCATATTGCTGCTTTAAATAAGCAAATATCACTTATCACTCTCCTAAGCGTTCAATAGGAATGTGGCACGTGTCAAGATTTTACTAAAATAGCTTCAAAACATACTCGCCGCGTCAACTTGAAAACCTACAAATTAAAAAATGTTGACAATAAAAAATAATAATATTACAAAATAAATAGCAAACAAGCCAACCCATTTCTCACTAGCCACTGTTCAAGATAGATTTGTCAAGCACTACAAACGTGTTTGTCTTGCCACTCAATAAAGCACTAGCATTGGTTTCATTAAAAGTCAATACATTTTTAAATTTTGATGAATTTATTTAAAATGAACCTGTATTAGATTCATCAAATGGGTTTTTGGGAAGATTTGAGTTACAGTATTTGTGGTTATTCCTTCAAGCTAATATTTTATTCTAATTTTAATAGGTAATGGTTTTATTTTATTTTATTCTAAATTAGTTGGAAATCAATTATTTAAGTACTAAATTAAATTATTAATATACATATGGTTAGTATAATTACAAAATATGAAAAAAATAATATTATATTATTATTTTGATGAATGTAATAGCTAATCCAATGTAGAATTATAGATAGGAAGATTTTGAATTTATGAAAAACTTGTAATTTTCATTAAATTTTGAAGACGAATTTGATGAATTCAATGCTAGTGCTCTAAGGCCCCATTAATGTTGAGATGGTTTCAACCCATCTAATCTAATCTCAATATTCAAATATCACTCACATATAAATATTTTTTTATTTTAAACTTTGAACTTTTTCATCTAATTATTATTACGTAATTATTACAATTTTTCTAAACTTTTAAATAAAACACAAAAAACAATTCAATTTTTTCAAATCTCAAAATAAAAATTATATTATAAAATATATTATAAAAATATTTTAACTTTATAATATTTTTATTCAACTTTTTCTCTCTCATTTATCAAAATCCTATAAAATATCTTAACTCGAACTATTTCACTATTATTCACATATTTCTCTTACCATCTTAACATTCAAATAAGAGTGGGCCAAGGAGATCGAGGATTTTCGACCAGTGTTTTAAATACCATACAAAATATCGGTTCCGGTACATGTATTACACCTGTTTTGTACCGCCCCAAATACCGGCCGGTATTTCGGCCTATACCAACCTATATTTTGGCCCGTACCGGCTAGTATTTCAGCTTTTACTTTTTTTTTCATTTCTTCAAACTGCAAACTTATTTTTTGACCCCTAATTCAGACCAGTCTATTTATAATTTATATAAATATATATAATTTATTCACATATAGACTATTAATTTAGGATATAATTTATATATATAATTTATTCATATATCGACTATTATAAAATAGTACAGGAAACGGTACCAGTATTGAAATATTTCGTTTCAGTATCTTGATCGGTACGACCTCTGGAACGGTATTCAAAATTTTGTCTTCGACCCCTCCACCCTAACTTGCATAGGTAAGTGGATTTTATAATTAATTTTTCAACTATTAATTTTTTGTTTTATCGTCTTTCAAGCTAATTTGACAATCAGTTATACTACATATTGTGTGTGCACATTAACACTTATATTAAAAACAGAAAGAGAGAGGACGAATGAAAGAGGAAGAAAAGAAAAACACAGAAGTTAGAGGATGCAACTCAACAATTCTTTCGTTTCTCTCAATAAAACCCACATCCCACATCTACACTTATATTTTCATCACCAACATCCCACATCCACATTTATATTTTTCAGCTTGCAAGTATTTTGCAAGAGCTACAAACAATAATATGTTGTATTTATTTATAATAGACTAATATTATAGTTTAATCATTGAGCTCATAATGGGATGGACCATTTTATAGACACATGGAGACCCTTACTCTCACCCCAATTAAATAGAACTAGCCCATTGAGTTCTATGTGTGTTCAGCTGACCCTTTTCTCATCTCTTTGAAAATAAGGGGGCTTAGACACGTATTGAGACATACAGACAAAAGGGCAGAGAGTAGCATTGCTCCATAGAAAACAAACTTTCTCTTCTCTTCAATAGGAACTCTAACGCTCAATGGGAAATCCATCACAAGTGATTGGAGGCATGTTTTCTTGTTAATTTTCTTCACAATTTGACAAGAGATCTTGGTGATATCGGATTTATTCAAAATCCAACAAGTGGTATCAGGGCCAACTTGTCAGATTTGTGAGGAAATAAGTTCCTGTTTTGTGAAATATTTGTTTTTCGTATTTGTGTTTTTTTCACCACTCAAGTTCTTTTTTTCTTTTTCTTTTTTTGTGGAGTTATTGGGTGATCAAAAATTTCATTTTTGAGTTTTCTATTGCCAATGCCAGTGTGTAGCTCACCGGAAATGTCAAATACCGCCACTTTTGGTGGCCAAAAATATTTTTTCTATTTTTGTATTCTCTCCTTTTTTACTAAAGTGGACTATCGGAGATATGGGAGGATGCTGAAAATGTCCTCATTGGCATCTCCTTATCCAGATCGGCCAGAAAAATGGTTCAGTTGGCCGGACCGATGGCCGGAATAGTTGCGGCGCCAAAGTTCTTTTTTGATACAGTAACTCGAGTCAGAAGAGTTAATTATCTGGGTAGGGTTTTAATTCAAGTCATGGGCTTGGTTTTAAATATGGGTTCTTCTCTATTGTGGATTGGGTTTTTATAATGGTCTGGCCCATATGTTTTTAGACCCTTGTCATAAGGGAGTGGTATTGAGAAAAATAAATAGGCTGACTGGGCAAAGCCCAATATCCCATACGTATGGGATTAAATATGGGTTGATTGACCAAGTTTGACCGCCTGATTTGACCCAGTTTTGACCGCCTGATTTGACCCAGTTTGACGTGGTTTAACCGACTATAATATTATTTAATTTTTTTTTTTTAAATAGCTAGAATATTTTTTGTTCAAATGTAGTATAATAGTACTGTTGTACTGTTTTATATATATATTTATATATAATTTTATTGTGGTAATAAAGAATCTTATATGGAGATTATGTCATTTTGTTGTAATACTGATGGTTTGGAGTGGCTATGTACCCACCTTTCATGAGACTAGTAATAACAAATTATCGGAGTTGTTATTATTGATCATGCTTCCGCTTAATGATATTATACTAAGATTCATACAAATAGTGAATTTGTCCTGTTGGCAAATCATTATTTGGTAGGATGCTTAGGACGATAAAGATAATAGTTAAATGTTTGGCACTTGGTGGCCTAGTCCTATCCTCTTGGTAGCGGGTCATTTTAAGTCCTTGTATTTAATTATTTTGCTTTATCATGCGTAAGAGTCTTTTAATGTATCTTGGGCTCTAACATAGTGCGTAAGAGTCTATTTTTAAATAAGACTCTGGCATGGATATAAGATTGCCTAATTGAGACATTTATGGGTGCATGTTTCTTGTTCTACATGCATAATATTTTTTTATTATATTCTCCTCAGCTTATGGCAATACGGCTATGTCTCTCTCTTTATCTGCCATCAAAAGTCTGACGGGAACCAATTATGAGGATTGGTATGAGTCTCTCATTATTAATTTGGCTATATGAATTTGGATTTGGCTTTGAGGATCGATGTGCCTGTTGAGTCCACTAGTGAAAGTTCTGCAGCTGAAAAGGCTCATTATGAGCAATGGGTGCATTCTAATAGGACTTGTCTCATGATTATGAAGTATACTATTGACAAGTCTATCAAGCAGAGCATAGCTGATACTAATAGTGCAAAAGAATATCTTGATGCCTTTGGGAAGAAATTTACTAAGTTTGACAAGGCAAAAAAGGGAACTCTAATGAAGCTTCTTACTACCACAACCTATGATGGGGTTAGTGAAATCTGAGAGCACATCATGAAACTTACTCATTTCTTTAACAAGATCAAAGGAATGAAAGTTGAGTTAGCAGATAGCTTTCTTGTATGACAGGTGTTGAATCTTTGCCACCTCAGTTTGATGCACTCAAGACCACTTATAATGCTCAAAAAGATGAATGGAGCTTGAGTGAAATGACTGCTATCGTAACTCAAGAAGAGGATATGATGAAAAAGGCCAAGTCTCATGCTGTTTTCATGGTAACTGTTGATAAAGGGAAGAAAAAGTTCTTCAAGAGTAATAGTAGCAACTTCCGTAAGATGAAGAAATCTGGGAAGCCTCCTTAACAAGCTAGTATGAGTGTTCCAAATGAGCCTAAGAATGAAGTTTTTAAGGGAAATTGCAACTTTTGTCATTTGTTTGGGCACAGGAGGATTGATTGTAGGAAATTTAAGGCTTGGTTAGACAAGAAAGGTACACGTTCGCTACTAGTATGTTTTGAGTCTAATCTAGTCGATATACCTTCTGATTGGTGGCTAGATACTGGTGCAACCATTCACACTACAAATTCTTTGTAGGAACTAAGGAATCCCAGAAGAGCAATTGATACAGAGTTAGTAGTAAATATGGGCAATGAGGTGAAGGTTAAAGTTGAACACATTGGTACAGTCAGACTTATTTTGGCTTCTAAACATGTTTTGAACTTGTCTGATACTGCTTTTATACCTTCCATCAGAAGAAATCTAATCTTTGTTTCTGTTTTGGACAAATGTGGATATGTTTTTCATTTTGGAAATGGAAAGGCTACAATCTTTTATGACTGTGTTATAGTTGGTACTGCTACCTTATATGATGGTTTATATAAAACTAACTTACTTCCTGCTTTAAATCCTGCTTCTTCTAGTGTTTCTATTGTGAATACTGTAGTTGGCTCTAAACGTACTAGATCCAATAAAAATTCTTCCATGTTGTGGCACAAAAGGTTGGGTCATATTTCTAGAGAAAGAATGGAAAGGTTGATTAAAGATGGCATTCTGGTTGACTTGTATTTTTCTGATTTTAAAACTTGTGTTGCTTGTATCAAAGGGAAACTTCCAGCGAAAACCAGAAAGTAAAAGAGTAGTAGAAGTCGGAATATTCTAGATTTAATTCATACTGATATTTGTGGTCCCATTTCACCTACCGCTTTGGGAAATTATAAATATTTCATTACCTTTATTGATGATTATTCTCGTTATGGTCGTATTGAGCTTCATTCGAGAAAAATCAGACGCATTGGATGCTTTTAAGGCTTTCAAGGCTGCTGTGGAACTCCAAAAAAATAAGAAAATCAAAGCGGTAAGATCGGATAGAGGACATGAGTTTTATGGGAGATATGATGAAACTAGTAGAAATCCTGGACCTTTTGCTAGATTTCTCGAGGCATGTGGTATTGAGGCTCAGTACACAATACCTGAAACTCCTGAACATAATGGTATTGCAGAAAGAAGAAATCGTACTCTTATAGATATGGTGAGGTGTATGCTTAGTCATTCCACTTTACCTGAATTTTTGTGGGGTGAGGCTTTGAAATCTGCTACATATTGTTTGAATCAAGTGCCAAGTAAATCAGTTTCTAAAACTCCATATGAGTTATGGTCAGGTAAGAGACCTAGTTTGCATCATTTCCGTGTTTGGGGCTATAAAGCGGAAATAAGGCCTTATAATCCTCAGCAGAAGAAACTTGATCCTAAGACCATTACTGGTTATTTTGTTGGCTATTGTGTGGGATCAAAAGGCTCTAGATTCTATTGCCCTTCTAATGTTACTAGAATTATTGAATCTGATCGAGCCATCTTCTTTGAGGGTGTTAGTGACAGTGGGAGTTCAGCGACACGTGAAGTTGTATTTAGGGAGAAGCGTGTTGTTATACCTGTTCAGGTTACTTCCCCATCAGTGGCTGTACCACCATTGACAGAGGGAACCAGTACTATTGTCCAAGACCAGGTTGTTGACACTATAGCTGATGTTGATATGAGAACATATGATATTGTTTGGAGGAGATCACAGAGAAGTCGTAGACCAGCAATTTCTGATGATTATATTGTCTATTTGCAGGAGCATGAGTTTAATACTAGTATGTCTCTTGATCCAACCTCTTTTAAGGACGCCATTGATAGTCCTCAATCTTTATATTAGATGGATGCTATGCATGATGAGATGACATCAATGTGTCGAAACGGTGTATGGGACTTAGTTGAACTATCATGTGGCTATAGGCCAATTAGTTGCAAATGGGTTTTTAAAACCAAGTATAATTCTGAAGGTCAAGTAGAAAGGTATAAAGTTAGGCTTGTTGCTAAGGGCTTTAACCAAAGAGAATGCATTATTGATTATAAAGACACTTTCTCGCCTGTTTCTACCAAAGATTCTTTTCGGATTATTATGGCTTTGGTAACTCATTTTGATCTCGAGTTGCATCAAATGGATGTCAAAACAGCTTTTCTTAATGGACATCTATTTGAGGATGTATACATGAAGCAACCAGATGGTTTTCAAGTGTAAGGAAAGGAACACATGGAATGTAAGCTTAATAAGTCCATTTATGGGCTTAAGCAGGTATCAAGACAATGGTACTGAAGTTTGATAAGATTGTTACCTCTTGCGATTTCAAAGAGAATATTGTTGATCAATGCATATATTTTAAGATCAGTGGGAGTAAGTATATCTTTCTTGTTCTTTATGTTGATGATATATTACTCGCCGCAAATGACATTGAGCTTCTGCTTGAGACAAAACGCTTGTTGTCATCTCATTTTGATATGAAAGATCTTAGTGAGGCCTCTTATGTTTTGGGCATCCAGATTTTTCGTGATAGAACTAAAAGTGTTCTTGGATTGTCTCAGAAAACCTACATTGATTGAGTTCTAAGTAGGTTTAATATGCATTCTTGTTCTCCTGGGAAAGCACCTATTGTAAAAGGTGATAAGTTTTCTAAGTCTCAATGCCGTCAGGATGATAATGAGAGGACTCAAATGCAAACGATTCCCTATTCATCAATTGTGGGCAGTTTGATGTATGCTCAAGTATGTACACGACCTGATATTACTTATGTTGTTGGTGTACTTGGAAGATACTTGAGTGATCCTGGTTTGGCTCACTGGAAAGCTGCAAAGAAAGTACTTAGATTCTTGCAAGGCACTAAAGATCTAGTGCTTACATATCGACAATCTGACATTCTTGATATAGTTGGATATTCTGATGCCGATTTTGCAGGTTGTTTAGATGACAGGAAATCCACTTCTGGTTATGTTTTTATGATGGCAAGAGAAGCTATTTCTTGGAAAAGTGTCAAACAGACACTTATAGCTTCCTCTACAATGGAGGCAGAGTATGTAGCTTGTTATGAGGCTACATGTCAAGCTATATGTTTGTGGAACTTTATCTTGGGACTAGGTGTTGTGAACACCATTTCGAGGCCGCTGAAGATATTTTGTGACAATTCTGCAGCAGTTGCTTTCCCTCGAAACACCAAGAGATCTTCTCATTCCAAACATATTAATATTAAGTATTTGTTTGTTAGAGAGAAAATAGTCGAGTCTTGTATTTGTGTTGAGCATGTTTCCACAAAACACATGTTAGCTTACCCACTAACTAAAGGTTTAGGTCCAAAACTGTTTCAGAAGCATGTGACTCATTTGGAATTGTTAGAGTCTTCTGTTGTAATTAGTTAGTGGGAGTTCTGTGATCATTGACTGTTTGGTTATATTGTTTATGCTCATATTCTGTTTTAAATGTATTCATGTCAATGTATGCCTGAGTCACGCGCATTTTGGACAAGGCGATTGTTTATGTAATGAAACATTATGTTTGGTCTCATGCCTGAGTCACATGCATTTTGGACATGACATACTTCATGTACTAAGATATATTGATTAGTCTCGTATCTGAGTCACGCGCATTGTGGACAAGGCTTATTACCTGTCAGAGATAATCTATTTAGTCTATGCCGAAGTCAGGTAGTTGTGAGTATAAGTTTGGTGTCATATATTCTATCGATATAGTCACTAGACTAGGTGCTGCAACTACATTTTGGACAAGGCCTATTGCTTTAAAGACATTCAGATTTGTCTCTGGGGCTTGTTATGGAAATGGGTTTTTGTCACTCTTTTGATTATTTCTATAATGCACTTGCATCTCATTGGCCTGAGTTACGTGATTGCAATTATTGGTCATATGTCATATGCCCTGTCGGTGTATCGTTCACTAGCTTGTACTTGAAAGCACATTTTGAACAAGGTTTTTCGGTTTTGAGATACTTGTTTGCATTTATGTTGTGATTAATTATAATGTTGTCCAATTGGAAGATTGTTGTATTTATTTATAATAGACTAGCATTATAGTTTAATCATTGAGCCCATAATGGGATGGGCCATTTTATAGACACATGGAGGCCCCTACTCTCACCCCAATTAAATAGAACTAGACCATTGAGTTCTATGTGTGTTCAGTTAGCCCTTTTCTCATCTCTTTGAAAATAAGGGGGCTTAGACACGTATTGAGACATACAAACAAAGGGCAGAGAGTAGCATTGCTCCATAGAAAACAAACTCTCTCTTCTCTTCAACAGGAACTCTAAAGCTCAATGGAAAATCCATCACAAGTGATTGGAGGTATGTTTTCTTGTTAATTTTTTTCACAAATTTGACAAGAGATTTTGGTGATCTCGGATTTATTCAAAATTCAACATAATAAATTAAATTAAAAAAAATTGCTCAAAAATCAAACTTCATTCTCAGATTTGAGTCATAATAGTAAAACCCAAATCTGAGATAGTCTGAATTGTTTTCATCACCAACATCCCACATCCAGAGGGAGGGTAAGGGAGTCTCAAGCATAGGGATGGAATTAGGGAGTTAGGAATGTTCAAAGCGCACCATTTCAACGAAGGAGGGGTTCATCAGCTCGATTTTCTTCTTCAACTTCCAAGCGGCTAAATGCAGCGTTTCATTTGATCCACATAGGATGCCATGCGCACGGCCTTCCCCTGCACGCTTGCGTTTAGAGTTTTTCTTTGACAATTGCTTTTACATCTTAGAGCTATTTCTCAAGTTTTACATGTGTCATATTATTGTTGGTGTACCACATGGTTTTAAGAGCATAAAGACAAAACTACTACTATTAACTTGTTCAATCGAATATGATCAGAAGTATCTGATTGTAAATTTCATCCAATCCATAAATTCAACTAAAAAGAAAAATCCCAATAAATGTTTTTGTTGAAAGGTGAAAACCGAATTAGTGGTCCTACAATTAATTCTTAAAGAATCCAAGCATGGAAGTATCAAAATTATACGACATTCTATAATGCACTTCAATTACAAATGAAAAATGATACTTACAGTGTGGAGTGCACAAGCGCCGCTCAATTTTTTAAAAAAAGGTTAGTACATACGAGATCTTCAAGAATAAGAACTAATCTTTTAATAATAGATCATATTCTTTTTCAAAAAGATTATGCAAAACTTTCACACTCCACAACTGTATATAACATTACTCTTTACAAATTGACTTAGAATTAAAACCTCATGTTCCAAGAGCACTAGCATTGGTTTCTCTATATGTATTTTTAAAATTATATCTTTTGAAAATTGATTTTGCATATCAAGAAAATTTTGCACATTAGATTATGCATGTTTGAACAAAATAATAATTAAATATTATTATTTTTTATTTTTTTCTTAAAATTATTATTTTTTATATTTTTTACTATTAGCACCATGTGTTCAAAAATATTGATTTCATATATCTAAATATTACTAATTTCATATATCAAAATGATAAATTTTATCAATAAATATTAATATGTACTAAAAAACACTTTGTATCATCAACTTCATACAAATTTCATATATCAAAATCGTTTTAATAAAAATTTCAAAAAATTAATTTTAATGGGTGGGAGAGAAAAAAAATATTAAAAATAATGTTTAGAGAGTGAAAAGTGATTCTTCAAACTTAAAGAATCATTATTCATAGTTATGCAAAAATTTAGAAATGCATTCGTCTATGTAAATGAATTTAAAAATATATTATTTATATTTAAAGATAAAAATAAAGATAAATAAGTCAATACTATTGTTCTTATATGTTGCGACGCTGTCGACTCGTCCAGCGTTCCGCTAGTTGTCACAGTACAAGAAAGTGTACAATGACCCAATAACATAGTTAGAGCTGATATGTTTGTTGGGCCATGGACAATCTTACACTTACGATAGTTATTTTCATTATTCGTTGGGCTCTCGTTGTTTTAAGTGGATTTTAGTGGTAGTGGTTAATGGGCTTGGGCCTTTTAGAGTAGATCTCTTTTCAGTGGTTATTTTAGAATGCTTTTAGTCTAGGTCATATGTGGGTCAGCCTTGTTGAAGTCTTCATATTATATGTAAGGAGCTAGGGGCTCTACGAAGATTATATCTGGAATGATATAGAAATTCTTATTTTTCTTCCATTTTTTCTCATTTTCCCCCTCATTTTATTGGAGGAGCTTCCCTCAAATATAGCAAATTAGTGTTATCTTATTTTAATCCTTGAGATGTGTTACACTAGTATGCACTCCACGTCTTTGTCAAAAGATGTCATAATCGTTGCTGGTGCACGCCGCGAAATGCCTCTTACTGGGGTCTACTATGTCCTCGTAATAAGCTTCAAACAACAGCCCTGGAATCTTTGGAAAAAAAGGACATTGTTTCCACAGCTAGATGAAATTATAGATTTTCGTACAAAAATATATTTACTATTAATATATATATATAAATAATATGAGTATTGCTATTGGCATAATATGATCTGCAACTTACCACTTAAATGACTATTTTGACATGACAACACCACGTAATACCATATGATTTTATAAAAAAAACACAAAAATATATTCAAACTAATAAGATATTTGAAAATATAAAAAGAGGAAGACTGAAACTCTTAAAGGTATAATCAGTTTGGTCTCCGGTTGGTCCATAGGGGAATTTTCTATCTATTTTCAAACTCGAGATTGGCCCAATTACACTTATAGACCGGACCAGATTAGACCATTATTTATCGTTCCTTTCGATACTTTCAATCTATTTCAATATGGGTCAATGTGAAATGGGCAACTTTTTGTTAAATGACCAACTTACCTTTTATTGTGTGTTTTGGCCCAACATAAAAAAAAGCCCATTAAATTAAATGATAAAAATTTTATAAAAAATTAAAATTAAAATTAAATGAGCTCTTTAACGTAAATTATCTAATTAACTTATCAATAAAATCATTAATTATAATTATATTAATGATGTTACTAACTATACTCAACACTTAATATTATATATTATATGTATGACTTATGATAGTTAATACATAAGGACCTATATTAAAATTTTAATATTTTATATATGATTAATAAATTACTAATCCATAGATATTTCATTCTTGTAGCTTAGGCATCCTACAAAAAATGCATATAACTATTTTAATTAGGTGTAGATACTAGGTAACTAGAGTATGTATAATTCCATATAATGTTATGCTTTATTATATAGTATATTAGTTCATTGTCAATAGCTATTAGTTATGTTGAATCTAAGATTTTAAGTTTTGTGTAATTATATATTTACACATGGATTTTGATGATAACAAATGAATTCAAAGAATAAAGGAGTCTCAAGCTCAAGTTATCTACACAATGGAGTCAAGCACATCAAGAAACCAAGCATGAGCAAGAAGGGAACAAACTCACATTAAAGTTATAGAGTAATGTTGTAAATCTCTTAAAATTTGAAATTAGGATTAAGGCTCAAAATTAATATTTTATCATAAAGCATTAAAATACATTTTCCACATGTGCATGAATATTTTTGAAAATTAAATTTGAATATTTTGAAAGATAATTGATTGTCATCTTTCACATGTGCATGCCATGATTAAAGGTTTGAACTTTGAAAATATTAAAGATGATTGATTGTCATCTTTCACATGTGCATGTTTTATTTGAATATTTTCAAAAGTGATTGATGCTTTTCTTGACTTATGCAAAAGGAAGATGCCTTTGTTTGAAAATTTTGAAAAGTAAAGTGTGCTCCTTTTGTCATATGCAAAAAGTAAAAGATTAGGTTTGAATTTTTTGAAAAGTAAAGTGTGCTCATTTTGTCACATGCAAAAAGTAAAAAGATTAGGTTTGAAATTTTTGAAAAATGAATGATGATGTCTTTGACATGTGAATCTTTTTAAATTTGAATATGAAGTCTCATATGCCTATAAATAGATCATTTGAGAGCTTCACATTCACAACACCAAGAGCATACAACTCTCATTCAAAGCTTTCATTCTCTCTTCTCTAAGCATTGAGCCTTAATCCTTTTTCATTTTGAGAGATATAGGTTGTGCTGTATTGTTCTTATTTCACTCATTGAGGAGTGTTTTCTGATATTCTACCCACTATCAATTCTTGTATCAGTAAAAGGGTGTGTACAACCCTTGTGCGTGTAGAAAGTGTTCTACACAGGGAATCGTTGAATCACCACGTGTAAGGTGATTGCAAGTGTAGAGGGTGTTCTACACGGATCCTTTGTAGCGGTGTTGTTCAAAGGTGTAATAGGTTTTTACCTCCACCTGAAGGAGGTTGAATAGTGAATTCGGGGATCCTCAAGGGGTAGCTTGAGGCGAGGACGTAGGCAGTGGGGCCGAACCTCGTTAACATACTGAGTTTGATTCTCTCTTACCCTTACTCTTTATATTTATTGCTATTTCGTATTTTGTTTATATTTGATATTGTATATTTGATTTATAATTTTTTTTTTTTTTTAAATACAACTCAATTCACCCCCCCTCTTGTGTTAGTCATCTGGGCAACAATTGGTATCAGAGCTAAAGCTCTGTTATAAGATTAACTATCTTTTGAGTTAAGATCTTATGGCTAACATTGCAGCTTCATTTGGTGAAGGTCAATCTAGCAGTCGGCCTCCACTCTTTTGTGGAGACAATTATTCATTCTGGAAAGTTAGAATGAGAATATTCCTTCAGGCTCAAGGTCGAGAGATCTGGAAATGCATTGTAAATGGACCTTATATTCCAACAAAAGTGGTTGGTGGAGTAAAGGTCAAAAAGGAAGAAGAAGAGTTTGATCGTGAAGACGATAGACTTTATACTTTGAATTTAACTGCTATGAATTTATTATATAATGCTCTCAATGGTAATGAGTTTAATAGAGTAATGACTTGTGCTACGGCAAAAGAAATTTGGGATAACTTGGAAGTTACTTATGAAGGAACTTCTCAAGTTAAGGAATCAAAAATTTATATTCTTACTCATGAATATGAAATGTTTAAGATGAATGATGATGAATCTATTTCTAGCATGCACACTCGTTTTACTAACATCATAAACAGTTTGACAGCTCTTGGTAAAGTTTATTCCAAAGTGGAAATGGTAAGAAAAATTCTCAACTCTCTACCAAAACGTTGGGAATCAAAAGTGACAGCGATTCTTGAAGCTAGAGACCTCAAGAAGCTCGAAGTGAATGAACTCATCGGGTCACTTATCACCCATGAGTACACATTGAAAAGAGGAGAAGAAGAAGGAAAGCCAAAGAAGAGCTTGGCACTTAAAGCTGTTCCTCATGAAAGTGAAAGTGATGAAGATGAGGAAAATGACGATAAAGATGAAGAAGTTGCGATGATAACAAGAAGAATTCAGAGATTCTTAAAGAAAAATAAAACTCCTCCGAGGAAATCATTCAAAAAGTTTTCCAAGAAAGATTCAGGTAAAAATGATACTTTAATTTGTTATAAATGCAATAAGCCTGGTCATATCAAGCCAGATTGTCCCCTGCTAAAGAAAGATCGAAACAAAGGCAAGAAAGCAATGAAAGCTACATGGGATGATGATTCAAGTAGCTCAGATAGTGAAGCAAGCAATGAAGAATCAGCAAATCTCTGTCTTATGGCTAAAGATGATATTGAGGTAACAAATTTTGATAATATTGAAAATCCTTCATATGAAGAATTGCAAAATGTTTTAGAAGAGGTATATGAAGAATTTGAAAAATTGGGTATCAAATATACTGCTTTGAAAAAGAAAAATTCTTCTTTAACAAACGAAATTGATATTTTAAGAAAAGAAAATATTGTTTTGAAAGACGAAAATCTTGAGTTGAAGAAAAAGAAAACTGATTTAGAAAATATTGTTGAAAACTTTACGAATGGAAAAAGAAATTTTGAAAAACTTCTTGGTAGTCAAAGATGTGTTTTTGACAAGGCAGGCTTGGGATATATGCCAAAACAAAAGTTCAAACCTTATAAAAACTTCTTTGATAATCCTTCTACATCAAAGTCTAATATTCAAAATTCTTTTCATAATAAGTTTGTCAAAAAAGGATACTATTATAATCATTCAAGATTTTCATATATGTCACATGCTATTTGTAATTTTTGTAATAGAAATGGTCATAATTATCATACTTGTCCTATTAGAAGAAAACATACAATGACTATTAGGGCCATATGGGTACCTAAAAATCTTGTTTCTTCTAATACTAATAAATAAAGGACCCAAAGAACTTGGGTACCAAGAAAAATCATTTTAATTGTTTTTATAGGTATGCATGAAGTCCTCTACAAGCAAAAACAAATGGTTTTTAGATAGTGGATGTTCAAGACACATGACGGGAGACAAGACTAAGTTCTTTGATCTTAGATCTAAAGAAGAAGGACACGTGACATTTGGAGACAACTCGAAAGGGAAGATCGTGGGAATAGGTAAAATTGGTAATAAATCTTCTCTCATAATTGAAGATGTTCTACTTGTTGAAGGTCTAAAACATAATCTTTTGAGTATAAGTCAATTATGTGATAAAGGATTTACAGTTACTTTCAAAATGGATAAGTGCATTATTTTGAATGATCATGATTATAACATTTGTTTTACTGCCTTTAGAAGTAATAATGTTTATACAATCGATTTTGAAGAAATTACCTCACAAGATGCTATTTGTTTTTCAGTACAAAATGAAACTAATTGGTTATGGCATAGAAGACTAGGTCATGCCAACATGGAACTTATTTCCAAACTTTCAAAAAATGATCTTGTGAGAGGTTTACCAAAGGCAAATTTTCTTAAAGACAAAATTTGTGATGCATGCCAATTTGGTAAACAAACAAAAACTTCTTTTAAAACCAAGAAATATATTTCCACTACTAGACCACTGCAACTGATACACATGGATCTTTTTGGACCAAATAGAGTTGCAAGTCTAGGAGGAAAATATTATGCTTTTGTTATTGTTGATGATTTCTCTAGATATACTTGGGTCATCTTTCTTGCTCATAAAGATGAGGCACATAATGCTTTTACCAAGTTATGCAAGAGAATTCAAAATGAAAAGGGCTATACTATTTCAAGTATCCGAAGTGATAGGGGAAAAGAGTTTGTTAATAAAAATATTGAAACATTTTGTGATGAAAATGGTTTTGTGCATAATTTTTCTGCTCCTCGAACTCCTCAACAAAATGGGGTAGTAGAGAGGAAAAATAGATCTCTTCAAGAGATGGCAAGAACAATTCTTAATGAGAACAACTTGCCTAGTTATTTTTGGGCCGAAGCGGTAAGTACTGCATGTTATGTTATAAATAGAGTTATGTTAAGGTCTAAATTAGATAAAACCCCCTATGAGCTTTGGAATGAGAAAAAGCCCAACATTGGTTACTTTCATGTATTTGGATGCAAATGTTTTATTTTGAATGACAGGGATAATTTAGGCAAATTTGATGCAAAATCGGATGAAGGTATTTTTCTCGGGTATTCTACAAATAGTAAAGCTTATAGAGTATTCAATAAAAAGACTTTAACTGTACAAGAATCTATGCATGTAGTATTTGATGAATCTAATTCTCTACTCTCCAAGAAATCCATTGATGAAGAAACAGGAGGTATAAATAATACAGAAAGTCTCAATCTCAACAAAGAGAACACAATAGAGGAAGTCCAACATGGAGACATCAGGAAAGATCATCAAAATTTAATACGAGATGCAACCAAACAGTGGAAATTTGTGAAAGATCATCCAGTGGAACAAATTCTGGGAGAACCTTCACAAGGTGTAAGCACTCGATCATCTCTTAGAAATATTTGCAATCATACTGCTTTTTTATCTCAGATTGAACCTAAAAATATTGATGAAGCACTTCTTGATGAATCTTGGATTCTAGCTATGCAAGAAGAGCTTAATCAATTTGAAAGAAATGATGTTTGGACACTTGTTCCTAAACCCAAAAATCATACTATTATTGGAACAAAATGGGTTTTTAGAAACAAGAAAGATGAGTCCGGAGTCATTACTAGAAATAAGGCTCGACTTGTAGCCCAAGGTTACAATCAAGAAGAAGGAATTGATTATGATGAGACATATGCACCAGTCGCAAGATTAGAAGCTATTCGAATGCTACTTGCATATGCTTGTTATAAAGATTTCAAACTTTTTCAAATGGATGTTAAAAGTGCTTTCTTAAATGGTTTTATAAATGAAGAGGTATATGTTGAGCAACCTCCAGGTTTTGAAAATCATATTTCTCCAAATCATGTTTTCAAACTCACAAAAGCACTATATGGACTCAAACAAGCTCCTAGAGCGTGGTACGAGAGACTCAGTGGTTTCTTGATTAAAAAAGGTTTCTCAAGAGGAAAAATCGACACAACTCTTTTCATTAAATACGAAAATGATGATATTCTTTTGGTTCAGATTTATGTTGATGATATAATATTCGGTGCTACTAATGAAAATATGTGTCAAGTTTTTGCTAAGACTATGCAGGATGAATTTGAAATGAGCATGATGGGAGAACTTACATTCTTTCTCGGATTGCAAATTAAGCAAGTAAAAAGTGGGACATTCATCAATCAATCAAAATATATTAAGGAATTGCTGAAGAAGTTTGGGATGGAAGGTGCTAAGGAAACTGGAACACCAATGAGCCCATCTACTAAACTTGATAAAGATGAATCCGGTAAGACAGTTGACTCGAAAGTATATCGAGGTATGATTGGTAGCTTATTATATTTGACAGCCAGTAGACCAGATATTATGTTCAGTGTGTGTCTATGTGCACGTTTTCAATCATCTCCAAAAGAATCTCATTTAATTGCAGTTAAGCGCATTCTTAGATATCTTAGTGGTACAATTAACCTAGGGTTATGGTACCCTAAACACACATCTTTCGATCTAATCAGCTACACAGATGCAGATTATGCTGGTTGTAAAATAGATCGAAAAAGTACTAGTGGAGCATGTCACTTCTTAGGTCATGCATTAGTTTCCTGGTTTAGTAAAAAACAAAATTCTGTTGCATTATCTACTGCTGAGGCAGAATATGTTGCTGCGGGTAGTTGTTGTGCTCAAGTTCTTTACATGAAGCAACAACTTGAAGATTTTAAACTCATGTATAATCACATTCCAATCAAATGTGATAATACAAGTGCTATAAATCTTTCAAAGAACCCAATACAACATTCTAGAACTAAACATATTGAAATAAGATATCATTTTCTTCGAGATCATGTGCAAAAAGGCGATATAGTACTAGAGTTCACAAACACACACGATCAGTTAGCAGATATATTCACAAAACCTTTACCAGAAGATAGATTATCTATGATTAGAAGAGAAATAGGTATGATGCATATTATGAATATCTCTTAAAAGACAGATCAAAATTCATAAAAATAGATAGATTTTTCTTAAATACTTTTACATAAACTTGAGGTTCTTAGCCTCATGTTTGAGACGCTCATTCTCTTCATACAATATCATGTCATCCCTATTCATGGGAACTGGCAAGCGGAATGAAGAATCCAATAGAGATTTCAACTTTTTATTCTTCTGCCGAAGGATTCCTTCCCTTGTGTGAGACTCTTGAACAATTCGTTGAAGTACAACAATTTGTTCCTTAAGCTTTTCAACCTCATGGTTTTTGGCTTGAACCCGCTGGGAAAAAGCAACAATAGAGGATGAGTAGCGAGTTCCGAGACTCACCAAGTCGTAGATAGCATCGGAGTCTGACTTATTAGCCATACTATTATTTTCTTGCTGCAACATGGCACCAATGGTAGCTGCAGAAAGGACAGGAGATTGAGGTGTAGAATACCTCATGGATGCATCTAGAGGAATGTTAGAAGAATGAGCCATGGAGAGAAGAATTAAAAAACTTAAAGCGAGAATGTAGAAAGAATGCAGATGAGTTATAGAGATAAGAAGAAAACTTGATGCGGATTGGATGAACTTTAAGACTGCTTTTATAGAGATAGCATAAAGAACAAGACGAGCTATCATCCAAGTCAAAGAGTAATGTTTTTTTTCCGTTCGGTGAAAATGACATTTTTTAGAAACTCGGAGCCTTCAATCTCGTTTGTCAACAACATCAGGCGATTTTTTCAAATCTCCAGCCACACTTGTCGGGTCACGGACGGATCCAATTATTCTCTTTTTCAACTATCTACAGTGTATTTTAACGCACCGTTTTCTTCAGTCTATTTACTTGCTGCCGATCCTTTTTAATGATGCCAAAAGGGGGAGAAGTTTTAGACTAGAACATTAACATTGTTTAAATTGCTAAACTTGTTATATATGCTTGGAATTATATTTATATTTTTGCTTGAAAAACTAACGCACATTCTCAGGGGGAGCTTAAGTATTAATACAGGCTTCAGGTTCTATCAAGTATTTGTCATCATCAAAAAGGGGGAGATTGTTGAACCTAAGGTTTCAAGTTTTGTGTAATTATATATTTACACATGGATTTTGATGATAACAAATGAATTCAAAGAATGAAGGAGTCTCAAGCTCAATTTGTCCACACAATGGAGTCAAGCACATCAAGGAACCAAGCATGAGCAAGAAGGAAACAAGTTCACATTAAAGTCATAGAGAAATGTTGTAAATCTCTTAAAATTCGAAATTAGGATTAAGGCTCAAAAATTAATATTTTATCATAAAGCATTAAAATACATTTTCCACATGTGCATGAATATTTTGAAAATTAAATTTGAAAATTTTGAAAGATAATTGATTGTCATCTTTCACATGTGCATGCCATGATTAAAGGTTTGAACTTTGAAAATATTAAAGATGATTGATTGTCATCTTTCACATGTGCATGTTTTATTTGAATATTTTCAAAAGTGATTGATGCTTTTCTTGACTTATGCAAAAGGAAGATGCCTTTGTTTGAATATTTTGAAAAGTAAAGTGTGCTCCTTTTGTCATATGCAAAAAGTAAAAAATTAGGTTTGAAATTTTTGAAAAGCAAAGTGTGCTCCTTTTGTCATATGCAAAAAGTAAAAAGATTAGGTTTGAAATTTTTGAAAAATGAATGATGATGTTTTTGACATGTGAATCTTTTTAAATTTGAATATGAAGTCTCATATGCCTATAAATAGATCATTTGAGAGTTTCACATTCACAACACCAAGAGCATACAACTCTCATTCAAAGCTTTCATTCTCTCTTCTCTAAGCATTGAGCCTTAACCCTTGTTCATTTTGAGAGATATAGGTTGTGCTGTATTGTTCTTATTTCACTCATTGAGGAGTGTTTTCTGATATCCTACCCACTATCAATTTTTGTATCAGTAAAAGGGTGTGTACAACCCTTGTGCGTGTAGAAAGTGTTCTACACAGGGAATCGTTGAATTACCACGTGTAAGGTGATTGCAAGTGTAGAGGGTGTTCTACATGGATCCTTTGTAGCGGTGTTGTTCAAAGGTGTAATAGGTTTCTATCTCCACCTGAAGGAGATTGAATAGTGAATTCGGGGATCCTCAAGGAGTAGCTTGAGGCGAGGATGTAGGCAGTGGGGCTAAACCTCGTTAATATACTGAGTTTGCTTCTCTCTTACCCTTACTCTTTATATTTATTGTTGTTTCATATTTTGTTTATATTTTATATTGTATATTTGATTTATAATTGTTATTTTTTTAAATACAACTCAATTCACCCCCCTCTTGTGTTCGTCATCTGAGCAACAAGTTAATATTTCATATATATGATTAATGATTATAGGTTAGATGAAAATTATATGTTATAGAACTATTATATAAAATACTATATAAAAATAATTAAAATTTTATATGTATTTCAGTTGATCCGGTCCAAAAAATTCATAACTCGGAACTGGACCAAAAATAAAAAATTAGAAAATTAATAGAACGAAACCAACCATTAGTGTTATTGGTCTGGTCCAATCAGGTTTTCAGACCAGATCAATTAACTTACTTAGGGCTGTTCATCTGGGCCGGGTTTTACCCGGTCCAATTCGGAACCCGGAAAAACCGGATTCCGGTTATGGGTTCCGGCCCGGAATAAATTCGGGCTGGTACCCGCATCTTTAAATCCGGGTCTATCCGGCCCGGATACGGTTTAAAAACTCGGGTACCGGATTTAAAACCGGTACCCAGGTTTAATATAAAAGCAAATTTATGCATGATGCCCTAGCCGCTCTTCCTTCCCCCCCCCCCCCCGCGGACGCCCTGGGTTCACTCCTAGATTGCTCTATCTCCTCTCTCTGCTCTCTCTCTCTCTCTCTCTCTCTCTCTCTCTCTCTCTCTCTCTCTCTGTGTGGTCTGTGTTGAGGCGATGCCCTAAGCCGCATCTGCTCTCTCTCTCTCTCTCTCTCTGCTATACCCTAGCCCCTACCGAAATCTGTCTCTCATTTGCTCTATCTCCCTCTCTGCCATCTGCGATGCTGAACGATGGAAGTTCTTCGCTAGATCTGCCAGCTGTGATGTTGAACGGTGGAAGTTCTTGGCTAGATCTTCCATCTGCGATGCCGAACGTTTGGGTATATTTTATTTCTTTTCTCTTTGTTGATTTTTGGTTTGTTTCGATGAGAAATTTTTGAAGGTTTGAGGAGTATATTTATGGGTTAGATCTGTTTAGTTGAAAAAAGGAAAAATAAACATTTTTCTAAGCACTAGAAGATTGGGTTTGTTGCTATGGACATGTTTAGATCTGTTTAGTTGCAAAAGGCAAGAGCCGTGGGTATCGAATCCAAGAAGATTTTTTTTTTTATATGTTTATGTAAGTTCGTTTTAAATATTTGAATTAGTTTATATGATTTTTATTGGTGGGATAACCAATTTCACTCGAGTAAGAAGCTGGGCTGGTGCTAACTCTGCCATCTAGCCTTCTTCCATTCCTTGGAATAGATTCAATTTTTTCGGGCAGCATATGGAACTTTAAACATATGGGAGTTCCACTATGGTTTTTGATTTGTTGGAAACAACATGGGAACCTATTCTTCTCCTCGCTTCTTCTCTTGTAATAACCTTTTTAAGTGTCTGTTCTCTAGGTTTTTTGAGAGGGAGAGGAGGGTGGTGATGGAATATGAAGGTACCATTGATTTCAGGCAACGCTACCTTTCTTAAATGTAATGTGTTCTTTATCGTCGCAGTGCCATCTGGTGCATGATTTAGCTCCATTTTTATTTTATTTGCTTAAGTTGTAGGAACACGTTGGCTAAAGTGGTAAGGGTAAGGGTCTTGGTCTTCATGACCCTTGATGTATCATTTTGAGAAACTGATTATTTATCTAATTCATGTGATATAGATACACTAAACGAATTCAGGGTTTAATTAGATGAAAGATATGTCGTGTTTTTATGGTTTCTGAGATTTCTCGTAATCAAAGATGTCGTAGGAACTAGAAATTGATTCGATAAAGTAGCATTATGAACTTGGAAGGCATATATTTAGATGAACAGTTTGCATCGTTTGATACCTTGCTTATGATTTTAGTTTTTTTTCTTTTAAACGAGTATACAGCGGTAAAAGATCTAAGGAGTATTTTAGAGCTGTTGATCTGAGACCTTCTTCTTCTTTTTGTTTATGGAAGACTGCCACCTGATTATTATGAGTTACCTGAGCAACGTATGAATCCTGCTTTACATCTGGCTCTTTTACTTGGTTAATAAAGATTGACGAATTTTTTAAACAAATTGTTTCTTCATACATGAATACTTTTCAATGAAGTTTTTTAACCTGCTTTTTGCTTTTCTTAATCTAACCTTATCGTTGGTTAATTGCAGGATTTTGATGGAAGTAATCAGCAGAATGATCTGGGTATGTCTATTTTCCCTTTGGAAATGCATTTCGTTCTTTGGTATCTTACTAATGTGAAAGTTGGTGGAATTAAAATGGCTATAAGTCTTGAATTGAAACAAAATATGCTTTATCCCATTAAGGATGGAATCTAGTATCTTAATATATCAATGACTGCAAACTGTACCTCTGAAGTAACAGGATAATTATGAACTTTATAAAATCAAGCTCAGAAAAAGGACTTGACTGCAATTTTCAAAATTTTTAACTTGATTGCATCTTTTTTAACACCAGGGACCAAATTAGAGCCTCAAATTGTTTTTCGGGATTAAAAGAGGCAAGCCCAATTTTTTATTAATGAAACAAACATAAGCCATAATCTGTAAGATTGTTTTTTTTTTTTTTTTTTTTTAATTTAGAGGTGGGATGGGCTTTAGAAATCTTGAGGCCTTTAATCTAGCTCTTTTGGCAAAACAAAGTAGGCGACTTCTTCATTATCTAGATTCTTTGTTTTATAAAGTCTTTAAGGTGAAGTACTTCTTCATTATTTCTGGGTTGTGCTTTGTCTAGAGAAGTATTTTTTATGCAAATAGGACTATCACTGCAGGATGTTTATGGCAGATAGGAAATGAAAATCAAATTCAAGTTTGGGATGATAATTGACTGCCTCATTCCCCTAAGAGAAAAGTGCATACTGCTTGTAATATTCTTCCATTTGATGCTCGAGTTGTTGCACTTTTGGATGTTTCTTTGCAAGGATGGAATATTAAGTTAATGTGGTGTGTGTTTCTTGCAAAGTGACCAATTGGTTTGGGGGCTAGGAAAAATGGTCTATGTACTATGGCTGCAACTCTTTTACCAGGAAATATTCCTCAAACATCATATTTGTGTAAATTGCTCATTTTATTCTATTTTGTATTTTGCAGGATCACTTTGAGGCCAATCACTTTGAAGTTGCTATTTGATGTGAAAATTAAATCACTTAGTTTGTAATTCATATATTTTAATTTAGTATTTCGTAATGTAATGTATAAATAACAAATAATATAATATGTAGTGGATTGTATTGTAATACATGCATACTTGCATAGATAAATATTGGATTTTTTTTTTGTTTTACATGCATTTTTATTGCGAGGCAAATTAAGTAGAACTTTAATATAGGAGTTGATACTTTTTTAATCTTTAAAGTGCACAATCAAATTTATTTTTTTGTTTTTTATAAAAAAAATTCAGAGATGAAAATATTGGATATAAATTTAGGCTTTTACATGGATTTAAAAAAAAAAAACCGGGTTCAATCCAGAACCCGGAATCCGGGTTTAGAAAAATCCGGATTCATCCGGGTTTCGGCCCGTTTATGACCCGGTTTAACCCGGTCCGGGTTTCGGCCCGGATTTGAAATTCGGATTCCGGTTTGGGTATATCCGGATTTCCGGGTTGGAACCCGGATGAACAGGTCTAAACTTACTATCCTAAAAATTCTAGTTTTTTTCTAATTTTTTTGAATTTGTGTGTTTTTTTTTTTTAATATATCACATGAAATTACGGGATAATACAACACCTAAAAATACATTTGAGCGATAAACTTGAGATGACCTAATAGCATTATTCATTTATATAATATGTTGCGTTGGGGATGAGGAGAAGGTCCCTAAATGGAATTTAGAGAAAGATGGAGGGGGGTTTATGAAATTCTGAGATCAACGACACAAAAGGACAAATAACGTATATAAAATGGCATATTTTCCTGGTAGTTTCCTGGTTAAATGATGAGCGTTCGCCGCTGCAAGCTCCTCGACGCACCAAAAATAGTTGTCCTTCTCATCCACCCGATGGAATAAAAAGAACAATATTAATTATTATTTTTTAAATATTTTTTTCCAAGCCCAGGCTCACAATCACAGGTACTCTCTCTCCGTCCCTCTATCAAAAAATTTCATGGTTTCTTTGGGTTTTTCTTTGTTTAATTCCTCATTTTTGCGGAAATTTCAGGTTAGGTTTTTGACACTCAAACGAGTCAAATTACGTATCCGTTTGCTTGCTATGTGAACCGTCCGAATACACAAAACAAAAGCGAAATTCTGAATTTTACGTGGTGTTTTGATTTAATTAAATCCAATTAGCTACACTAGGCTTTTGGTTTTCAGGAAGGAGATTTTTTTCCAAACGAATATTCGGGTCCTGTGTAATGAAAATCTGCGATCCGTAGATTTTGTTTTCGTCATTTTCTAAGCTGCCAAGCGTTGGCGATTCAAAACTGGAGTGATCTTTGTTTTTAATCTGTGCAATCTTTTGCGAGTTTCGTTTAGCAAAATTTGAGTATATTTTTCTGTCTTGTAACTCTTAATTGAGTTTCTTTGAAATTATAATTGGCTTAATAATGAGGATTGCGTTTATACTTTACTCTTGGTTGAATATTATGAACATTGAAGAAAATTATGCCAACTTGATTGTAATACGGTAATATAATTTACTTTGGTGCATATGATATTAGTTCTGGTTTAAATTTTCTTATCATATTTATATTTATGTGATTAGTTGGATTATTATATAATTTTATTATGTTGTTTTCGGGCTAATTATGTGATTAGTTTGGGTTGCATTAAACTATTCTTTTATGTGGCTGTTGAAGCTTTGATTCTGAAAGGACTGACGTATAGTGCATGGGTGTGTGTATGTGTGTGTGTGATACCGGGTTCCAGAGAAGTCCATTAATAAGGGAAGTGAGAGTAATTGGGAGTTGTAAAGATGTACCGGACTGTGGCCACGGCCGCAACCCGGGGTGGAGTGGCAACAGATAGTGGAGACTCTATTGTGAGCTTGGATCAAGTTCCGCGTTGGAGTGATGCAGAGCATAGGTCGTCTTTGGAGTTTGAGAATGAAGATCCTTCATTTTCTAATTCCTACTTTCCTGATCCTTTGACGTCTCTGGGGTCGGAGATTGGTAGCTATGGAATGGCGTCAAGATTTCCTGTTGATCATGACATTAACTCAAAGATATATCTTTGGAGGGGGAACCCATGGAATCTTGAGGTAGATGCTGTTGTGAACTCAACAAATGAGGTGAGCACTTAATACTTTGTAGTCTGGTCTTGCTTAAATAGTTTTATGATGATAATTATTAGGTAAAAGAAAAACAAATGGCACTTTGGAAATCTTGAAGTTGTTACTTTCACACCAAATTGACATGTGGTACTTACCCAAAAAAACTGACACACGGACATGCTTTTGCTTTTATATGGACAATGAAACTTGTGAAAAATAATTACCAATTTTGGAGTTGTGTTGATGTGTAATATAAGGCCTAAATTTTGGAGAGACTTAATTTCTGAACCAAACTTGGACTTGTCCAAAAGTTTTTGGTTGATCCATTACATAATACCATCAAACTTTTGGGCTCTTTTACATATGTTCTGTATTATGAATTGCTTTTTTTTTTTAATCTGTCCCAGTGGAAAAATGTAGCTGATTTCTGTTGCTACTGCACTTAATGTGAAGGGTTTCAGGGTCTGCAAAAACTCCTTTACCTTTTCTTTTTAATTAATGTATGGATGCACCAGATATGCGGGTGAAAATTGTTCGAGTTCTGATTGAAATGGAGATGTCTAATGATGGTTCTGGAGCACTAACTTTTGATTGAAAATTCCTTAATAAGAGTGATTCTAAAATTTGCTTGAATCCCCACTACAAGTGTCATGATAGTTTCTAATAGATACACGAGAAGCTCCCCAAGGGAGCATGGTTCCTCGTTATATTTTCAAATACGTTTTATGCAGTTGATTTTTCCCAGTTGAAGTACAACATCAGGCATGCATGCATTGGAATACTATGTTTAACATGCATAAAATGTAACTGATATATTGAATGGCTAACAGAACTTGGATGAAGCACACAGCAGCCCTGGTTTGCATGCTGCGGCTGGACCTGGTCTTGCAGAAGAATGTGCTACGCTGGTATGTTAATTGTTTTTTCAGCCCTTACTTTGCCTCTTGAAAATCTTCATTTGTATGCATTCAATGTCAACTAGATGTGGTCTTAAGGCAGCATCATTTCCCAGATCCTTGACAATTCGGCATGACAAGCTGTGCATAGGGTTTTATAAGATAAGATTAAAGATATTAAATATTCAGGATACACTATCATTAACGACTATGTAGATTGCCATTTTTTTTTTTATTATCAACAAAGTCTAACTTTCCATGCTTGACTTGGTTAGAAGCAATTGGTTTCTTGCTTAAATCAATCCTTCTGATTGGTAAGGCACTTTGCTGGAGATGAGATATTTCCACAGTTGACCAAACTGATATATCTTTGATTATCGACAGGGTGGATGCCGGACGGGGATGGCAAAAGTTACTAATGCGTATGACCTTCCTGCTAGGTGGGGATATTCTTCATTTCTTATATCTATCATTTATTGGAAAACAAGAAAGCATAAACATATACAATATCAGATGCCCATCTCTGTACCATTTTGCTCTTAAGCTCTGTGCCTACACCTAGGAGACCGTAGACACTGATGATGCCTTGATTTCTAACTTGTAGTTGTAGTACTTGCAGTGATTCCCCTGCCTTCTTTTTTGTTGTTTTTTAATTGACTTCACTGCTGTGGTTTATCTTTTAGTTAACAGTGGATGAAGCATAGGGTTTCCATTGATATTTCTAGTGATTTTTTAATTTTCCAGATTTTGTTGATGAACAAGTAAGCTACTTTGGTTATCGGATCAGTTCTGGATTTTTCTTGCATCAGACACTTTAATGTTCATACTTCATGAGGTGGCTGTCATAACTTGTGTTTGGTGATTTACCATGATGTGCATGTTGCATGCTGTGCTCCAATTTCCATAACTCCTGGTTATTTTACTATGATTGAGTTACATGTGTCACTTTGATTCTGACAAGTGTTACATTTGTCGTTTTGTTCCCTTTTCTTTAAGTATCCATACTGCATTCTCAATGAAGGAAAAACAAACTAATTCAATATTTCTTTGTTCATCTTGGCAGGAGAGTTATCCATACCGTTGGCCCCAAATATGCTGTAAAATACCATACTGCGGCAGAGAATGCTCTTAGTCATTGCTATCGTGCTTGCCTTGAACTTCTCATTGAAAATGGGCTTAAAAGGTTGTTTAGTAGCAGATGCTTTGTCATTCTCTTTCTTCTAGTTTGCTCATCTCATGTGCTTTTCCTGTAGTTTCTTAAATATGGAACTTACTTTTATTGGCATCTATGATGCAGTATTGCTATGGGCTGTATATATACAGAGGCCAAAAACTATCCTCGTGAACCAGCTGCTCATGTGGCTATAAGTGAGATATTTTCCTACTTGTTAAGCTCTTTTTGTGATATTTTCCACAGATCACCATATTACTTAGTTGACATCTGGGCAACCCATGTTAATTGTGTCCCATATTTAATATATGTTGGGTTCGTGTTAATTGTGTCCCATATTGCTATATGTTGGATTCATGTGTGAATTGAACCATCATAAATACCACCAGTACATAAACTGATAACCATCAATGAAGTCAATCTGAAAAGCTAAAATGCTGTTCTTAACAGTAGAAAGAGATGAAAAAAAAAGGAAAACTGAAAGTCTGTGGTGTGTTCTAGCTTAATAAAGTCCTGCAACTGACCTCTTACCTTTTTTTCTGCAGTGATTGCTCCTTGGTAGAATTGTCAAATGGCATGCGTCTAATATCCTTGCCATCATGCATACACTCATTTCTTATTTGTATTTGTGTGCAGTAGAATAGTTTGTTCATGTAGATACATCTGAGAATCTTCTGAATGTTTGTGAGTTATAGTTATTGTGTCAATGGTTGTTTTGGAAGGCCAAATGTTTATAGTTTGTTCCTTCTTGTCCAATTCACCCTTGGTTTACTTTTCAGGAACTGTGCGACGATTTCTTGAGAAGCAGAAAGATAAAATAACAGCCGTTGTTTTTTGTAATGGCACAACAAGTGATACTGAAATATATAAGAGGTATAACTGTGCTTATTTTTATATATCTTACCTTCTAGATGTAAAGTGCATTGCTTTATTACATCAATATGATATGCTTTCTCAAGTCTTATATTGAATTTTCTATTATTTACATTTTGACAACTCTTTTTTGGGACTCTTTTCGCTTTAGGCCTTATCCCTTTTACATTTTTCCAATTTAGGTTGCTTCCACTCTACTTTCCTAGAGATAAACATGAGGAAGAGGTCGCCATCTCGAAGCTTCCTTCAGATGTTGGGGATGAAAACGGTGAGACAATTATAGACGAACGTAAAATCAGAATAAAGCCTTTACCCAAGAAGACAGCTCCCAAACCTCCCAAAGCTCCAGTTGATCTTCCTGTTAGTGATGTTGGCTTGGTGCGAAGGTCAGTGAACTTCAATACATCTTAGGAAATCAACTGCCATTGCAAATGGTGTGTTCTTCCATTAGAGTCACACCTCTATTTCTAGTATGCTACACTTTGTTTCTAATTTATGATTGAATTTTGTATAAGTAGCGGTTTAAATTAATTTTGGTAAGCAAAAATCTATTAGCTAAAGGTTAGGCTTCTTAAAAAGCATTTCTTGTGATATTAAATGTAAATTTGCGTCCTTTGTTGTTCCTTGGAGATTTCAATGTGTTTTTCCCATTTCACAGAGTTGCACTCCACTATCGGGACACTTTAAACTTGTGATTGGAAATTTGTGTAGGCTACCATTATCACAAAATATTATGCAAGGCTTATTTGATGTATCAGGTTGTCATTATTGTTTTAAGTTTCTTTTTGTCGTGGATGTTGGTATATATTGGGAGTCTGGGATGAGATTGTTCCAGCCTCAGTTACAATGGTTATTGGCAACTACTTTATGTGAAAGCCTGGAAAACATGATTTAATATTGCCCAGATAAACACCAAACTTTAATAAGCCTTCTACACTTTTTATTCCTGGTTGCTTTTCTACTCCTGTAAGTCCTTTATTGTCAACATCTTAGAAGTGCTTTACACATCCAAGCAGAAATTAAAGAAATTTTAAGAAAGCAGAGCGTACAAGAATGTTAACTTAACAATATTTTGTAATTACTTATCAAAAAAAAATATTTTGTAATTTGGTTCTTCATATATGACTCGCTGTTTTCCCTTTTGTTTATGCCAATATTTCCAGCTATTGGTGCAGAGATTTGCTCTCTTTTCATATTTATCATTTTATCGGTCATTTTTATGGAATGAGTTAAAATATGGCTGGATTATTTGTTTTCAACATACAACTACTTTATTGGGCGATTGTTTTATAGGAATTCATCATACTTGGATTCATTTCTCGATCCTGCCTTCATGTCTTTAATCAAAGATCCAGATCAGAGACGCAAGGAACAATGGGAAAAAACTGCTCAAGCACAAAAGGGTTGGAATTGTGCTAAAGTGCTTGGATTTGGTGACCTTGGTGGACCTCCATTATCTGTCTCTGAAGAATACTCACTTCATTCTAGATACCTTGCAAAAGCAAATTCTCTTAATCTTTCAGAAATTGCAGAGATGAAAATTGTGTAAACGTCCATACTTCTTGTTCTTTCTCTGTTTTACATGCCTGCGACATATTGATTTGTTTTTACAATTAATAAATAATTGCATATTTTCTGCTGTTCTGAATTAATTTTTCTCCATCATATGAGATCCACCTTGACGGCTGCAATATAGTGAACTCTTTAAACCTAGATTCTTCCTTGTCTGTTTTATTCTGCCATTTCAGTATATTTGGAGCCTTTTCTTTTGGGGAACTCTTGTGCACAATTTCATAAGGGTGCTTTTGTTAATTATCAAAAAAGCACATTTTTTTTATTAATTATCAAAAAAAAAAAAATCGTAAGGGTGTGCTTTTGTTGTGCCTAGATAATGAAAAGACTAAAACTACCTGTGTAATGGACCCCAACTATGAGATGTATCAACGATAAAAATTTTCATTTTTGTGGAACAAATTTTTTGGTAGGGATTTTCTTTTCTTTTTTTTAAATCCCACATGGATAATATTAGGTAGTATTTATTGTCTGGGTACACATGTAATTTTTTGTTCATGCATTCAAAGTGGTGGCCTGTCTACATTCAACAACAACACTTATTTCTATTCCAGTTACCGTGGCGGGGTAGATAGTGAGGGTCGTCCTGTAATGGTGGTTGTGGGGGCACATTTTCTTCTGCGATGTCTCGATTTGGAACGGTTTGTGCTCTATGTAATAAAGGTAATTAGGTTAAATGGTAATTGTGTTAATTGGTTTATAGATTTACCTCTCCTTGATGTTGTTTTTGTGACTAAGATCAACATCTTTCTTATTAAATGTCAGGAGTTCGAGCCCTTGATTCAGAAGCCCTATACTATTGTATACTTCCACTCTGCTGCATCTTTACAACCGTAAGTATTAAATGAAAAATGCATGACTTATGTTGATGTCCCAGTTCCATTGGTAGCTACTGGCCCTATTAGATACGGAACGGGAGGTACCTTCTGCCATCCCATATATTCCTTCTCAGTGAAGGTGGGATTTGATCAATGTCTCTTGTGTATTCTAGGAGAATTTGCCTACTTAATTATCGGATGCCGTTTTTAGCGTCCAATGGTCTTTCCTCTCTGCAAATTATATTTGGCTAGTTTGCTAAGGGTAGTCATATGCTGACTCAGGAATTAATGTATATCAAGGGTAACCTATCCAATAAATAATTTGTTGTCAACAATTTTTTTTTTATTGGCACCGGATGTCCTGAACAGCGTCCCAACTAATCCCGGGGGTGCCCAAACCCTCGGCAAGGAGTTTCTTGCAAGTGCACCTCAGGTACTTCCAGTGGAAAATCCCCCAGTCCGATGACCCCTTGAGATTGTTTGCATTCAAGAGGATTTGAATCTTAAACCTGGGGTGAGCATACCCCCAAGCCCAAGGTCTTTACCACTTGAGCCAACCCCTAGGGGTTCAACAATGAAGTTGTCCCTTATCTTTTGTGATTTTAATTTTTAAGCCACATGAGGTCAGTATAAGTGGTGTTAGAAGTACTTGTAACTGCTGTGGCAGGTTGGTATTCATACAACGAAGGGAATAAGAGAGACACTATGGTGATGGGCATTTAGTGGTTACTTGGAACATCTAAATGCCCCCATGAGCTTAGTCAATTTGGCAGCACCTTGTGAGTTCACCGGGGGGCTGGGCATAGTCCATATTTGACTTATCCACTGTCTCTACTGGTCTTAGTCTAAGACAGTATATGTTTGCTGGAACCTATTCGGTAGTAACTTTTTCTATCACAGAGGAACTTTTGGACATTAGGACCATTCAATTTCAAAAGAAGGCAAAAAATGACTTGGATGAGCACATTGAGGCCTGTCGTGAGAACTGTAGAACCAAGACATTTTAACGGAAACTGGGTGTTGAGCTCTTCTAATGGGGTAGGCTTTATGCTTTATATGTCAAGTTAAATCTTCTGAAAGTAATCCAGTTGTCTCTACATGTTTCTTTCAATAATTAGTCAACCGGACATGGGATGGATGAGAAGATTGCAACAGATACTTGGTAGGAAACACCAACGCAACCTGCATGTATGCACCGCTTACTTAGTTTTTTAATTTGGAAAAATATATTTGCAACATTGGCTCTGATCTCTTGATCTGCTATATATATATATAGGCAATATATGTTCTTCACCCAACATTTGGACTGAAGGCTGCAATATTTGCTCTGCAGTTGCTTGTAGACAATGTGGTATATCTGAAACTTATTTCCTGTTGATCAAATTCTGGAAGCTGAACAAAATTTTAGGTTTTTATTGGATTTTTAGTTGTATTTCTTATGTGGAAAACAATCTTTAGGTATGGAAGAAAGTGGTATATGTTGATCGACTTTTGCAGCTGTTCAGATATGTTCCTCGTGAGCAGTTGACCATCCCTGACTTCGTGTTTCAGTTGAGTGTTCCTTTTAATTTCCCCCCAATTTGATTGTGGTTTTTTTATTATATAATGGGAACTACATGGCGAGTTGGTTTTTGGTATACAGCAACTATGATATATGTAGGGATTCCCCCCATTCATTAATATTTTATGGGTGTCCAGGCCATTGGCTAAATGGCTGTACCAGCAATCCTTTCCCGTTTACTACTTTTGTTGCATGCTTAAAATCGCATGCCATTTCTGGTCTGCATGATAATGGTAATAATATGCAACTCCTTCAAATTCCATGTATGATTCTGATGTCTTAATGACATTTAGCAGGCATGATTTAGAAGTGAATGGAGGAAAGGGTCTCATTGTGGATCCCAGAACAAAGTATGTATATCATCGACCATAGAATCGCATATTCCATCAGGCGATATAAGCAGGTCCACACATTGTGTTCTCTCTCTCTCTCTCTCTCTCTCTCTCTCTCTCTCTCTCTCTCTCTCTCTATATATATATATTATATATTCACTGGTGAGTGGAGGCGACAAATCTTTCTGTTGAAAGTGGAAGAGACACATGTACATCTCAATTTTTTGATTTTATTTATGGAGCGATGATATGTTTGTGTCTGAAGATGGAAATAATGTTCTTTCATTTTTGTATTTATCTTGGTGAGTTTTTTAATAAAAGAAAATCAAGATGTATGAGCATCATCTTAAATCTGGTGGTTGGCTTTCATTTTCATGTACGGTATTGAAGTTCTTGTTTGCTTCCATTAATTCAACTTGCACAAGCACAGCTAGGTCAGGCTACGCCAACATTTGGTTTGGTTAATTTGTATATACTTTTGAGGTTGCCTCGTAATACTGTTCCCCAAAAACTCTGAATATTTAAGTGAGTTTGAACAAGTACGAGGTGATCATGATTTTGTTTGAATCTGTTTTAATGTTTATATTTATAAAGTGAATTATATGATAAAGACTTAAACAACACGTACGTCTTTAGGAATATGCTTTTCTCTTATGGTTAATAATAATATTATAAAATATATTAAATATGAAGTTACTTGAATTTATTCTAGTCAAGCTGAAATATCACATGGTAATTCATTATAATATTGTGTTTACAAACCGTCCTTTTAATGAACAACTTGAATTGAAGTTGAGTTTAGTTATACTTATCAACATTTTGCTTAATAATGGTATTTATATAATAAATAAATCGAATCAAAGTCGAGTTTAGTTATCCTGATTGATCCTGGTGATTGTCCATCCAAAATACGTACACTATGAATCACGAGCATCAATCCTCAATTAGAGGACGCACAACCACTACACTTTGCAGAAAAAATGAGGGCACTCCAAAATTTGTCATGACGAGGTTTATAAATAGCAGCAAATGGCAACCCAATCAAGGTAAAGCTACAGCATTATACATTGGAGTACAAAAAGCACACGTGCAGAATATCAAGTAGATCATCATACCCACGGCTCAATAAGCACAAACTTGTGTGCATGAATCCGTGTCACAAGGTCGATTCTCCTTGGAATCAAAATGCGATTTAAGTGGAAGGTCATGGTGGTGGTTTGCAACTTTGCAATGTTAGTCTTTTAGGTTACATGGGTGAGTCCTAAGAGTTCGAATCAAAATGCGATTTAAGTGGAAGGTCATGGTGGTGGCTTGCAATGTTAGTCTTTTAGGTTACATGGGTGAGTCCTAAGAGTTCCGCCGTGGGATATTTCTTGATATTTTAAAAAAAAAAAAAAAAAAAAGATCATCATAGCATGAGATTCTTGAATAGCAGCAATCAATGCAATTGATCATTCTCAAATTACTTTAAACTCGGCAATAAAATCAATAGCTAGAGTTATTGAAATGGTTCGAAAGTTGGAAAATTCAAAACATATATCGATCTCAAAATTGATGCACACAATTTACTGCACAATAGGGAATATCCACCCGCTTGTATGGAAGCATTTCCCTTATTTAAATTCTCTCAGAAAGATCTCTAAATTGATGTATATATTGCTGGCATAGTATTCTTAGGCTTCGTTTGGTTATACAAACTATCTCATCTCATCTCATTATTACAACTTTCATAAATTTTCACACAAAATACAATAAATAATTTAATTTTTTCAAATTCTAAAATAAAAATAATATTTAAAATTATATTATAATAATATTTTCTTCAACTTTTAACTTTCTTCTCATCTCATCTGTGGAACCAAATAAGACCTTAATTATAGTTTATTTGCAAAATCTCTTACTTAGAAAAAATACATTAGATGCAAAATTTTATGGACAAGAGACAAAAATGTAAAGAATTTAAACTATGTGAGTAAGAGCCATTTTACTCATCATCTACACACCACATTTGTTTTTTTTTTTTAATTTCTATTGTTTTGTTATATTCTTACTAAACTAAAGAAATTCTTCTATTCATTATCCATATGTCACATTTGATAAGAAAAAAAAAATTATGTATAGTGTGTGGTGTAAGAATGATGAGTATAATTTTTTGAAAGAGTCCCGCTGCGCTGCTACCTGCCCATGACCGCTTTATCTTACCATTAGTGTAAAATCATTTTATCATTTTTTTTTATTTTTTTATCATTCTAAAACATTTTTTTAAAATAAAAAAAATATTAATATATTAATATCACTTCTTAATTATTAAATAAAAAAAATTAAAATACATAAGTGTCAAAGTGGGTGGATAAAATAGCATTTTCTCTTTTCTGAATAATGTGGTTTAAACGCGTCAAATCAATGTATGCGGCAACAACCGAATTCCTGAATCCGCGATGCACAGGATACAAACCTTGTGGGACTCCCGTGCCGTGACGTGGCGTGGTGCCATTCACTCTTCAATATCTTTCTTTAATTTTTGTCAAGTTCAGTAAATATGTTGTGAGGACGGGAACTCGGGGTTTTGTCTTTTCATGCTTCTCCGGTGACTTTCCGGTGACGTCTAATCCTTAGAATAAGAAAACGTATTGATTTTTCTTCTTTATTCTTCCTCCTTAATTCTCCTTGAATATGATGAGTTAACTATTCTCTTAATTCAGGAGTTGAATTTATGATGTTTTTGCTTGGACTCTGGGAAAACGATGTAGGATAAAGGATATACTTTTTATTATCTTGAACTGAGATTTCTCATTGTTTCTGCCTACTTTATCCTAACTCAACTGAGTGCCATACAAATGAGCTTGAATGATATTTTTAGGAGCGGAATATAAATGAGGTTTGTCTTGGGCCTTTTAACCCATAATATTTATGCGAATAAGACTGTAGCATATAATTCACTTCCTTCTAATGGGAAATATTTTAGTCCGATGTCACTGGTATGCATGTGTATTCGAATTTTATTTCTCTTGTTAAAATCGTGATAGAATCATCAGAAGCACTTTAGATGATTGGTTTTTAGAATGGTTTTAGGGTTGTTCTAGTCATTTTGATATGCGCTTACTAACATCCATGTCTGGACTTGCTTGTTCTCTCTCTTCTAGGCTTCCCCTAGTGCAATTTCTGGGCACTTTCTGTTATTCCATAAATCAGTTGTGAGTTCTTGGAATTGTGATTTTATTATTTTTTCTTTTCTTGCGAACTTTTTTTTCCCATATAATTAGACATGATGTAATTTTGGAATATGGTATAAACTATGTCTATGAAATGTTGATAAAGATATTACCAAGCTTTGCTTTGGTTGAGAAAATTGTTGCCTTCTGGAATAGCTTGTGAATTAGCTACCCGTTAAGTAGAGCAAATTCACAAGCTATTCCTGAAGGCAACAATTAGCTACCCACAATTTTCTCTACTGGAATAGAAATTGTTGCTATATATGTAACTCAATCAATATCTCAAATTAAAGTTAGTTGGCAGTTATCTGACAATATATAACGATGTATTACTGATTTTAAAGTTCCCTAATTCATACCCATTTATTCTTTACAAACTGGTTATATTCTTTGGTGATCTGTTGTTGGATAGCCTCACTGGAATTTTTATTTATGATTTCTTTTGATTGGATGTTCCAATAATGGCATACCTACATAGATTGACTCCAAATACGCCATTTGTCCTAGCGCAGATGCAGCAATTCTTGTATGCTGGGGTGGAAAACTAGTAGTTTTTCAGGAAAAAAGATTTCGTCATTGTGTGGTAGAAATGGTGCAAGGTCTGTCCTTATCCACCCTTCCAACTTCTGGAAACAGTGGGGTTTATGGATCAATCCCTTCATGGAGGGAGCATTACCAGCTAATGAAGAAAGTTCAGATAGCCTCTGCGACTGATAGACATTACATCTTGCATCAGTGCATGCAAAAATTATTCTTAACAGGTAGTTCCAATATATTAAGGCCCAGAAATTTAAGGGTTGAAGCTGGATGGCTGTTCAAAGGAGGTGGGCAGGGATTGGATGCAAGTTCAGAGCGTAGTGAGAGTGCTAATGAGGACATTTTGATCTTCTTTTTCCAGCTGGACTTGGCTACTCGAGTGCAGGTTTTCTGAGGCTGTTTTTTAGGTTTTTATTTTTATGCATATTAAAATGTTGTAGCATATCTTTTTTAGATTTCTTATTGTGCTAACAAGCTTTTTTTTTCTCTCGTTTTGTCTACACATGGCAGTATGCTCTAAATTTGGATCAGTATGAAATTGCACAGCAACTGAGAAACAAGCTTACTGAAGTTAGTCATATCTATCCTGCTTATATGTACAATATCATAAGATTTAATATTAAATAACTTACCTGCATCAAATACCTGTTCAAAAGTATTATAGTTGTTCAATAGTTCTGCCAGTAATGTTTGCTTGAGAATCATGAAATTATCTATGTCGTAATGCATGCAGTTATGCATTTTGATGATATAAATATAGGGATATTACTGAGTTGTTAAATAGTTGTTGGCACTGTGACCTTTTGGAGTTGCAGAGTTAAAACACCAGAAGTAAGTAAATGCTTGTCTGCACTAATTTGTTTCCAAGTACATGCATAGAAGCATCCTTGTAATTAGTGCATTTTCAGCCTTATAAAATCTCTCTCATGGAAGGTTGAAGCAGAGGTCATCAGGCAGCAAGAAGAAAAGCGGGGATCATCTTCAAAGAGTGAAGCTCAAGATAAGGCTATAAGGATCATACGTCTACGGTGTGTCCTGATTTGTCTCATCCTAGCATCTGCCTAAGGTTTTATTTGAGTGATTCTGTATAGAAGTTGCTGACATATCTGATGCTTTCTATTGTTTTTTCCTTCCCATATTTTCACTCTCATTCTTGTCTTGTGCCATAGCGGGTCAACTTTGAGATTACATTAGAACACCTTCTTTTTTCCTTGCAGGGCAGACCTTCAGAATGCAATTGAGTGCGAGAATTATGCTTTGGCTGCAGAGTTACGGGATGAAATTTCCAAACTCGAGGCAGAGTCCTTGGCAGCATCAGCAAAAGCTCTGGCATATGAAAATGCACAATATACATTTCGTTTGGGACAGAAAGTGGAGCACAAAATTTTCGGTATACAACCATTATGCCATTTTCTGGATTATTTCTGCCTTAGTTTGGTTTGAGCATAAGGTTAGTTGTATTGTTGCTGTGAGCCGTAGTAGTTTTGAGAATCTTATGATTAAGGAAGCTTAAGAAGGAATTAATTTTAACTGCCTTGTCCTTGTATCTATTTCTAAGTAGGTGTTTTCTGTTGTATATGTCCTGTTTACTTGGGCACTATGCCTATTCCTCCTTAAGTATTAATAAAATTTCTTTTGATTTATAAAAAAATGCCTTATTGTATCTGTAACTGGTAGAGAAGCCATAAAGAATCAAAGTGAAATCAGTAGAATCAGGAGTAGGCTCCTCGCATTCTGATGAGTTACCAATATTCTCTTTTTTCTCCCTTTCCTGCTTGTTTATGTTATCAAGGACTCGTTATCTTTTCAGGCTATCGTGCTGTAATTTGTGGAATGGATCCCATGTGCTGTGAATCAAGTTCATGGATGGAGATTGCTCAAGTTGAAAAGTTGTCTCGAGGTTCTAATCAGCCATTTTATCAGGTTTAACCAACTTTTTCAGTTATAATTTTTGACGTTTATGGCATTTGTTCATTGTTGTCCTAGTCAATATTATATAAGATTTTATGTTAGTTCCAAATATGATTAACTCCATGTAATATTAGTAACCTGACCCCCCCCCTCCTCCCGACCCCCTTCTCTCTCTATCTGGATTGGGCGGTATCATTATTGTAAGGCCTCATTGACCTATTTTAGAACAAATAATTCTTTCTGATATCATGTGAAAATGAGTTTGTTCTTTGTCTGTAGTACTTCGGCTCATAGAAGGATGTGGAGCTTCGGATAATCATGCTAGTGTGATATATTGGCTGTTTCTTTATACATTTTCAACATTTTGGATTGTCTGGATCTATACGCTTACCCATTTGCATTTTCATGTACCTTCCCTAAAATTCAGAATATTGTTCAGTACTGTTTGTTATTCCCCCCTTTTTAATGTTTTCGTTTTCTGCTTTCATTTTTTTCATTTCATCGGCTAGTTGAATGAGCAGCCACCGTGTGATAACTACCTCCAATTATGCTGTTCTTATCGTTTCCAGGTTTTGGTTGACGTGCGTGCAGATCCCAATATACTGGTGGCTTATGGTAATTTGCTGCTGTTTGATTCAGCTACTTAATGAAGTTGGGTTTTATGAGCCTAAGTGTAGTGTCGAAATGTTTCTTTGTGAGGTTTTATCTTGTTGCTTCTCAAATTCCCTGTTGAACATGTGAAATGGTTTTCTTTGTTGCAGTTCCTGAGGAGAATCTGTTAGCCTCTGACCGACCCGATAAGGTGATTGTCTCTTGTTGTTTTGTTTTGTTTTGTTTTTTTTTCCCCCCTTCGAAGGGAAACCCTTTTTTGGGTCTGTGCGTGGAGTTGTCCTGAAGAGTGTGACTAGAGTTAGCTCCCTTCAACATTGTTTGATTGTGTTTCCGCTGCTCTTATTCATGTGCAGGGCAGGTTTGATCATCCCTACATCTCCTTTTTATTCTATGGAATGGATGGAGCTGGAGATTTCATCCCCATCAAGCAGCTGCGTGAAAAATACAATCGGCCCCGGCATGAAATACCCTTTGATCCAGACGATGAGGAGCCTCATGCTGATTCTTAAGAGACTAATGGCTGTTGAATATTCGTGTTAAGCGTTTAAGAGTAGAAGTACGTAGTGGAATTTGTGTTGATAGCTTTTGTCCGATAGTAGATTGGGCCGTATTCAGATTTCAGAGGCTAATTTGATTATAATCCCAAATTCACTGATAATTGGGCCTAGATACGAGTCACGACTTCTGTGCTTCTTCATCTAAAAGCCGTCTTTGTAGGCCGAATATTCAATGCCATACCGAGCCGATGCCTGGCTTACCCGTTTGATGAATAAGTACAACGCGTGTTTCTTCGACTGTCCAGTGCCCTACCTACCTCCTTTTCCTAAAACCCACTTCGTGTATTATAATTTGTAATTCCAATTTCGATGCTGTATCTACCCCAAAACAAAAGGAAGAAGAGTAGACGACTCTCTTTCTCAGATCATGGGTGCGACTAGAATTCATAGTATATCTTTCTAATATGCTCAGAAAACTAGACTTACATATAAATATATATATTATATATTATATGCTCAGAAAACAAGAATAGTGACGCTCTACGTGCCTTTGTTCAGGTCATCTAATGTTTTTAAGTTTTCTCATTTTCTAAAGTGTTTATCACACTATCACATGATCATGTCCTTATTTTCATTGGCATGAAAATTTTGCTTATTTCATTGTATTGTCCCAGAAAAAAATCCCTCTTATGGATTTATTAATTTGTTCCTAAACATATTAACTTAGGGTTAAACATCAAGAAATAACTGCAAAGGGATTAATTGCTCACAAGTAAAATTCCGGGTAGGCATTGCCAATGATGTAATAAGTTGATGTGGAAGATGTGAAAAGACAACTTACCCAAAATGATATTTACTTCTTTTTCTTTTTTGACTTTTGTCAACCCTCACCACAGTAAATTTAGCAATTGCCCTTCAACAAATGGACTTTAATTGATATTCTATTCACAAAACCATAGAGTTCTCAATGACTTCAAAATCTTTACTGCATGCCGTAGCAATATACATCCTCATGGATATAAGGTAAGGTGTCATTTTTGGTAGTCATGTCAGGTGGTCTTGTTGACACCACGGTTCTTAAACATGTTTGAAAAGGGCACAAGACCTTCCGAAAGCCATATCCGGGGGTTATTTGATATGATGTTGCCGAAAGAATGTTCATGCCAAGAATTGGATCTTCAGCCAACTCATGAAAGTCGGGAACCAAGTTCTCGGCTTCCCCCAAAATCAAGCCAGCCAGCCCCAACCAAAAGGGTTGCACATGTTTACCTCGCAGACGTGGGATTGTATATTTTTAAACGCCATGTTCCAAGTTTATCCCTTAGAGCCCTCTCCTAAATAGTAGAGAGAGGCAGTCCAACTTGAGTTCGTGGCAGAACCCAACTCGTTGGTGGAATCCAGCCACACAGCTTGGGACACCCTTATCACCTTAGGTTTCACATTCTCGACCCCATTGAAAACATGTTTGACGAAGCGTATAACTACTGAACAGTTGCAACTTTGGCTGGTGAGTTATCACCACAGATATCCATCTCCAGTAGGCTACACCCAGGGGACTTGCTCAATCCTCTTTGCTTCATCAGCTCTCTCATCTGATTAACCTGGCTCCATCTTCCATCGGAAGCATACAAGTTACACATGAGTACATAGTAACTAGCTTCATTAGGATGTAACTCCACCATTTTTTGGATTACAACTTCTCCAAGATCAAACCTTGCATAGAGTCCACATCCATGGAGAAAAGATCCAAACAAACTAACATCTGGTTGAACTGGCATGTTCTCAATGAAGTTCAAGGCTTCTTCAAGTTTTCCAGCCCGAGCTAATAGATCTACCATGCATGCATAATGCTTCATTGCAGGAACAAAGTTATAGGTCTGGCACATTAGATTGAAACACCTCCAGCCCTCCCCAATCATCCCTGTATGGCTACAAGCTGATAATATAGTAGTAAAAATTACTTCATTGGGCTCCAATTTTTCTTTCAACATATCATTGAAAAGTGCAAGGGACCCACTACCATCCCCTTGCATCCCATAACCACCAATAATTGCACTCCACGTGATAGTGTTCTTCTCTCCCATCCCATCAAATACTATACGAGCGGACTTCACATCTCCGCATTTGGCATAGAAGTTTAGAAGTGCAGTGCCAACATAGACACTGGATGATTGTAGGCCCTCCTTTATAGAGAAAGCATGAAGTGAAGAACCAACTTGAAGATCACCAAGGGAAGCACAGCCTGAGAGAGCACAAACAAGTGTGACCGCGTCAGGTGAGACAGAATTTGATCTCATTTGATTAAAGAGCTCAAGGGCTTCACATGCATAACCAATTAGGAAGTAGCCAGAAATAATTGAGTTCCAAGTGATCACATCCTTGTCAAAAACTGTTTCAAATATATAACGAGCATCTCTGATCATATGACATTTTGCATGCATATCTATCAGAGCATTTCTAACTGGAGGTTCTCCTAACCCGAGTTTAATCCCCAGACCATGAATTGACCTTCCCAAATTTAAATTGCCTAACTGTGCACATGCCGAAAGCACAGTTGCAGTCGTTACAGAATTTGGCAATAGATCAACCCATTTCTCATCCTGAAACAACTTTAATGCCTCATTGGGGTGGCCACTTTGTGTGTACCCTACAATCATTGCGGTCCATGAAATAAGATCAATAGTAGAAAGCTCATCAAATACAGAACGAGCATCTCTAACTTCCCCACACTTAACATACATGTCGAGAAGTGCCGTCACCAAAAAAGAATTGAATTCAAAACCATTCTTGATCACGTACCCATGAAGCCACTTCCCTTGATGTAAAGCCCGTAAATCTGTACACGCAGTAACTAAGCTCCCTACTGTAAACTTGTTACCTTCAACCAATCCTTCCCTCATTCTATTAAACAAAATCAAACCTTCTTCCGGACAATCATTCTGCACATACCCCACAATCATTGATGTCCAGGAAACCACATTTCTATCAAGAATTTCATCGAACACCTGGCGAGAATTCTCAATACCTCTGCATTTCGCATACATATCAACTAGACCCGCCATGACGAAACTATCAGGGCTCCCCGCCTTAACAATCTGGCAATGTACCTTCCTCCCCTCATCAAGATTGCGCAACTCACAGCACGCCTTCAACACAATCGAAAAAACAACATTGTCACACTCTCTTACGCATATTCTCATACGGGAATAGAATCGAATAATCTCCGAATGCAAATCATTCAAAAAGTACCACCTGATCATCACCTTCCAAGAAAGAAAATCCGGCTTTTCTATCCTATCAAACACCAAGCGGGCATGCCCAACGTGCGCAAAAGAAGCATACAGGCTAACCAATTTAGTATCGTATTGAAGTTCACCGGTGAGGCCGTGTACAATGAGCAAGCCGTGGGCCTTCTTGAGAGAATCGAGGTTCCTGCAGAAACCCAGAAGAGAAAAACAGGGGTTCGAAGAGATGGACGACATAGAAGCTATGGTATGAACGAGTTCCGGAGGCTCCAAGGGTTGTTGCTGGGTTACATAGGCGAGAGTCCTGCATGGAGAGCAAGATTTTTTTGCTAGAGGGAGGTGTGCTAAGGTGGAGATGAGCTTCATGGTTTGTTTTGCTCATCTGAGCTTCTTGGAGACGAAGTGTAGTGGCATTACCGCCCTCCCCTTTTCCGTTTTGCTGATGAGCCTGATCAAGCCTTATTTTTATTTTGAGAAATGATTTTATTTTCCGCCTTTTGGGGCTCAAACTGAGGAAATAGTATAAAAGTATATTTTCAAAAGAGTGCGGCTACTATCCCGCCTGCATGGTACCGGCCAGCGGTATTTTTTTTTTTTTTTTTTTTAATCACTTTCTTAATCATGAAGTAAAAAATATATATATATATCAATATATTTAAAATTATTTTTTTAATCACTAAATAAAAAAAAAATATTTTTTTTCCGAGCGGTACACTTGAGCGGTACCGCCCGGGCGGCACACTAACTTTATTCTTTTCAAAATGATATTTATAATTTTAAAATGTATAAATATTGTATTTTAAAAAAATATATAAATTCTATTTTTTAAAAAAGAGAATTTGCTGAACTTTCTTTTTATTTTAACTCTAAAATTCAGATAATTTTTTTTTATTTATCAAATATACTAATCATTTTACCTTCTAAGTTATTGTTGTTATGGTTATTATTTTTAATATGGCCATTAAATTATCAAAATCATTTTGAAATATAAGTTGCAATATATCCCTTCTTATTATATGTGACTAAGATTTTTTGTGAGGTTTCCTCAATGAAATTTTGGAATCAATTCATCTCATTTGTAAAAGAAAAAAAAAACGTGTTTGAATGCAGAATTTCTTTTTCTTTTTTTTGTTTTAATAAAAAATGCTTTTATTAGGATTTAAAAGGTGGCATGATCCATTGAAAGTACGAAGAAAAAATATTTTTGTAAGATAATTCTTTTTACAGATTTTTATAATTAATTTAAGTTTTTATTTTTTAAGAAAATCAAAATAAAATGTTTTAATGATTGAGATTTCTGTTGTAAAGATATTTGGATTAAAAAATAGAAATTTTGGAAAAGGTTTTTTTATAGACTTTTACGGACAAGTCTATAAAAAATAGACTTTTAATAAAGATTATAAATTTTAATTTAAATATTTAAGGGTACAAAATTAAAAAATCCATGATAATTTGAAAGTGTAAAAAGTACATGTATATATATATATCTACACACACAAGAGAATGACGCTATTATTTATTTTATCATCTTTAATTACAATAGGTCGATACAGCATATTTTCAATAATTATATAATTATAAATTATGCAAACATCTTGTATTTTTTAAAAAAAAGATTGAGATCAATCATTAAAAAATGATTTTTTTCATTTAGATTTTATATTTACTCACTTTTTTAAAAAATAGTACATATCATTTACACAACTCATGACTATATTTATTATTATTTAAAATTAATTTTTTATATAAATTTAATTACTCAATTTTTTTAAAAAAAAAGAGTTCTATTATATAAAGTTATTTTTGTGTATTATTTTTGCATTCTACTGATATAATTAGTTAAATAATTATTTTATATTAAAAAAAATGATGCAATCAATCACATTAGTAAAATGTGTAAAGAAATACACAAAAGTAATTACACATAAAAATTTTTTTTAAAAAAAAAGCAAGAAATTTTGAATGCAAATATTTATTTAAAACATGGCACGTAAATTTCAAAGGTGACAGAGATAATAAAATAACGATTAATACAATATTTTTAAAAAAAAATGATAATTATAATAGTGTATAAATACCATACAATTAATTTTAAAAAATAAATAAATACAGTATTTACGAAAAAAAAATTTAAAATAAAAGAAAAGAAAAGGTTACTCACGTCCAAGATAAGAAAAGAAAAGGACAGAAGGTGGGCGTTGGTTACGGGGAATTGTGATTGGTGGAAGGAGTATCTAAATAATTCATATAATAATAAAATAAAAAAAAGGGACAAGCATTGACTGAAGACCACAAAGTACTACAAATCAGCATTCAGACACCGACACGCCGACGCATTTGCAGTCTACCATCCCACATTTCTTTCTGAATGAAAGATCTCCTCTGCTGTCCCCCACGCGCCCTTCTCTTTTACGTGTGCTCTCTCCCTCCCTTCAAACTTCAAATTATTTTGTTAAATAATATTTTCCAACAAAATTATTAAACTAAAACTAAATTATTTTCTCATTTCCTAGTATTTTCAAATATACATACATTTTGATTTTCCCAGGAATTATTGTTTCTGAATAGATAATTAAGAAACCATTTAGATAACTATTTTACCAAATAATGATGAGAAATGGTATTACGACCGCGAGATGGATTTTAAACCAGTTGAATATTTTAAAACAATACTTATGACTTAAACTGAACATTCTACAATAGAGAAGGTTCTTGTGATTATATTTAAAGAGAATTGCTATATTGGTTGCTCTCATATTTCCTTTTATTGACAAAAAAAATGATAAGAAATGATTTGATTTTCAAAAACATAAAAAAATACACGTAAGTATGTATTTGCTTTTCGGTAAAATTAACTCCACTAGTTTCTGTCCCTTGAATGCGTTACAGCATGTATTCTCACATGTTCTGTTCGAGGGGAGAACACGAGAATAAATTAAATCGAAATCTTATATATGTTCTGTCTACTTAACTTTACCTATTTTTCCTATAAAAAAAAAAAATACTTTACCTATTTTTAATAAAGTAATATTATATATAATTGTAAAGTATGCAAATGCTGTACAAGTTATTTTGAAAAAAAATAAAATCTACTATTAAAAAATTAATTTTCTTTTCACGTGGGTCATGTATTTATTTATTTTTTTAAAATAATTATACAACGTCTATATACTCATGACTGCAAATATCATTTCTCTTTTTAATAAAATTCTTAATTACTGATAAAAAAAATTAAATCGGAATAATTTCGCTTAATACTATTACTAGTAATAGAAAAAAATGGGCCACGAATTTTTTCACGTTCTATTCTCATCATGCTGGTAGAGAAGTGAAAAGAAATCTGTGTGCTCATCAGAACAGTGGCAATCAAATGCCATCTCAGATAATCTTTCTGGGCGAGTGTCCTCAAGCAGATAGCATGCTTTTCAACCCTACATTCTTCCTTCTTCTTGGCATGCATATTCATTGGCACTCACCTATGGGTCAATATTCAATAATAAATGACTATCAAGAGAAAAACGCCCCCAAAGATCCAAGTGGCTGTAAAAACACACGAAGTGAAGGAATGCTATTATATATGCCGGAAGAAATCATACAACATTATTTCGGAAAATACAAAGTTTGTAAACACTCAAAGATAGATAATCAAGCCAGCCCAAATTCTAGGCCAATAAATGTACAATGGCAGGTCACCATGTCTCAGAACCACTTTTCCCAGCTCCCCTCAGCCAGAGAAACAACTCCTTACTTCCCTCTATAAATTTCTAAATCAATATATCAAGGCCTCTTTCCACAATTAGGTTAATGGGATGGATGCATGATTACCTGCAGGGCATCTCTGCCGGCGGGGTCGTCTAGTTGTCTTCCCCCACCCTGCTAGGCTTCTATCCTCAAGTCCCACTTCAATGTTACTAAGCTGCTGTATCAGTGGAGTGCAAGCTGGGGTTGGCACAGTGGGTGAGCAACTTGCCGCTGACCGCCGCCTCCCCCTTCCACACCCGTTCCTAGTAGAGCTCCTCCTTGTCAACCCAGAATGCCATGAATGACCTGTTGCTCGCATCAGCCCCCCAAATGTCTGAAGATCTTCTGTTACCTCATGCCTAGAAAGAGAAGCAAGGCCTGGAAGGATGTCTCTTTGGAAGTCTCTTCGCTGCCTTCCCCTCCTTGCCAGGCCCTTCCGGGGCCGATTTGGTAATGAATTAGCTCCAGTTTCCTCCAGCTTTAAGTTTTCTGGAACCAACGGTTTAGGCATATAATCTTCTTCCTTTGTCTCCGTTAGCTTTAATGTCATGGATTCAAAGGAATCACTTCCTTCCTCCTCATTATCCTCACCATCTTTGACTCTCAAAATTGCATCAAACTTGCTCTCAATTTCATCTCCACACAAGGAAACTATTTCGACAAACCAATTAAGGAGGTCTGTCTCAGAAGCTTCCGATGGCTTGCAAGTGGTATCATCAAACTGATTGTGGAAACCTGACGATGAGATTACAACTATTGCCTCAGCTGCTAACATCATGAGTTCATCCTGTGTGTTCTCAGCTTTGTGTTGTAATAATTGCAAAGGAGCAGCATGCTGCTTCTCTACACTATCTCCATGAATGGAATCCTCCTCAGTCTGAACTATGGGAGCTTCTAAATCTATCCCTGCTGTAATCTTCACTGGAGTGCTTGGAGAAGAAGGTACCAAGGCTTCTTCATCATCACTTATACAGGAATTCAAATCAATGTTATGTCTGAAAATGGAAATGTTTGCATCTGTTTTCTTATCTTTAACTGGAGTTTCTGCTGTCCGATCACCCAACTCAAGAACGGCAGGTTCACAAGGCAAGTTTATATCTAGGACTCTGTTTTTCCTGTTATTCTCCACTTCACCACCTTCAGATGGGAGAGGATGAGACACAGAGGGGGAGGTGAAAGAAGAAGACTCATTCCTAGAAATATTCGACTTTTCAAATATGGGAAACCCAAGAATTTTTCTGTTACTCAGGTTGTCATCTATTTCAATCCTCTTGACCTCAACATCGTTAGAACATGAAACCGATTTTATATTCTGGGTAAAAATGTGATTAAGTCCCTTCTCCATTTCACTTTTGTTGGAAAACTGACTTGGTGAAGATTGAAAGAAACTTGGCTCCTCTATGTTTGAAACCCTCCCAGCATTGGAGGACTCATTCTTAGAAGAAGGCATAGGTCTGAGCCATGGCAAGCCTGAAAGATGGTCTTCATGCTTCTGTCCTTCATCTATGATCTCAAAACCTTGCCTGGGAGCTACTTTGTTGGATGAGCTGTTTGAAAGCACCACATTCAAGTTCTCATCTTTTACAGATTTCCTGTCCATGTGATCTGAGCCCGTCGGGTGCTTTGCAACACCATTACTGATAAAGTGATCAGGAGCTCTGTTATGATCATTGACGCAGTTCATATAATTGTAGCTTCTTGAAGGGAGGTGAACCGATAGTTCCTTGGATGCAGATGACAACCCCTGACAAAATCCATTTCTGTAAGACGCATCACTTCCAAAACCTGGGTTACATCTAGAATTGCTCTTAAGATGCCACGCATCTCCAAAAAATCCATTGCTCTGCACTGATGACTGAGAACTTTTACTCAAGGTAGCAGCAGATGAGTTCAAGCATGGTTGTTTGTTACCTGATATTGACTTCTGGCTTAAGGTACTACTTTGCTTGTCCCAAGATGAGACTGAGTGAGACCAAGACTTGGCCAAATCAAAGGAAGGAGCAATAGGATATGGACTGGGCAGATGGGAGGCCACCATTGACCCGAGATTCTTATTACTGGAGATTTCATCACTTCTATTAGAGATTTCGGAAGCACAAACTGTTCTTTCATTCCACGAACCTCCTTTGCTTTTATCAGTCAGATAGTAACCAGGAGTTTCATGAGCTTTGTTAAGCAAAACTTGCATTGACTGGGAAGATATTTCTGGTTGGAGACCTTGAGAAGCAGATTTCAAGTTGCTTTTACTGGGCCCTGTAAAACAAAATGGCAGCCATATGAATAATATCTAACCCGATGGAATAATTCTACCCAATAAACTCCTTAAAAAGTAGTTACACCTATTGCAAAATTCAAACAGAACCAACTCAAGGATTGTTTGTGAAACTTGATGAAGAAATTATACCTGCTTCGAGCACATGGCAAAACCATCCCTTTTCATTTCCATTGTTCTCTAAGTGCCAATTGTTGCGAGTCCCATTATCACTTCCATGGTGGGAGTTGAGTAAAGTTCCCTTAGGCAAACTTAGAAACTGTAAGTTTGGCTTAGCAGACAGGTCGGGGCCTTGAGTCTCACGGCAAGAGGCACCCTGGCTCAGAAGGTCAACATGTCCAGAAGCACTTGCTTCCTCAACCGGGATAGGCTCATTCAAGTCGGCCAAACCATTTCTGCTCTCTAAACACGAATCAGATGTCAAAGCATCTCCTTGAATGCCACACTTCTCACCATTGCCAAGAAACAGCCTTACACCCTTCTCTGGCGCTAGTTTATGGTTTCTATTGGAATGATAGTTTGACACACCAAGCACTTTTTCTTCGCTCAAGTTTTCTCCTTCTTCAGTATCAATATATTCATCAGCTGGAAGTTGAAGATCAATCATTTTTCTCCTGAACTTTGTAGGTCTGGAGTCCAGTATCTCTAAATCCTTTGAATTACCCTCATTTTGGGATGGAAAAAGACCGCCTTGTGTGCTGTTTCCTTTCACATAACTCAAGGGAGAATGAATGTCCTCGACACCTGAAACTGTTGGCCTAGCATAAACAGAGTTTGCTGGCGGGAAGCTGGGGATATGCCATTTTTGGGCATTTTCTGATGTGATTTGAGTTACTAGGGGACCAGATGACAATGATGTCTCCACGGGCATCAAGTTTTTATGTAGTTCTTTCCTCTTGAACTCATCCATCAAATCCCTCTGTATTCTGTAAAGACGATGGAGCTCATGCACCTGGATGATGACAGAAAATTCATAATATATCTATTTACCTGAGTTTCTATAATTCAAACAGACATAAGCAAGCAAGGCTGAACTTAATTTTGATTAAACTCAATATGGTAAGAACCTAATTAATGAACCATATGGTACTTGAAAGGGCCAAGAAAATTTGAATACCTGTTTTTTGAATATAGCCTCATGTTTAAGCATTGTCTGCTTCACTGCATCCTTATCATGACCTGGATAAAGATCTGTGGCAGCCCTCGGCAGGCAACCATTATAATACTGCCCATTTACAAAGGTTTTATCACCATAATATGGGGGCCAGCTACAGCTGTTAGAATTCTCATTAAGATCCCTCATTGGGTAATATCCTGGCAAAAAACTTTTACAATGCACTTTTGTTCCCATTCCTGAAAATCAATGAAGAAAAATTTCAAATATAACATGCATAACAACCATAAAAGTAACAACGAATATATATGGTTTGTTGTAAAGATTCCCACTAAACAGAACTGTTCCCCCCAGTTTTTAGTAAGGGTGGAAAAAACAATGGCAGATAATCATACACATACATAGAAGAAAATGCTAACTGTCTAAGAATTTCTCAGTTGAGCACAACGGTCATTTGATATCTTTAAAAAAGATTTTTTTTTATCAGTAGATAAGTAGATTCGAAAAAAATAAACCTTTTACAATTTTGTTTTAATAGAAACTGCTTTCTGTAGCACCAATACACCATCAATACTGCTTGAATCATGTCCCCACCCCAATTCTCAAACATAAAAAATCAAACATAGCACGTGCAACTATGGGGACACTTCGTAATTTACAGTGATTGATATGGGTTTGATTATCCTGATGGAAGTTTTTGCCCAGATCAGTGCTGTCACAAGACAGAAATTACTGGAACATGAGTAACATGGCCACAAAAGTCTGGAGAGAGAAGGTATGGATAAATGGCTGTGATGCTTGAAATCAACTTAATTCTTGACTCAAAGGGGTAATTCATAACCAATAAAGCAAGTTAAGATTTCCTAGGCGATGCAGGAACCAGACGAGCCAATAGGCAATATTTATGGAAAGTGGTAACACAAAAGGCTACACAAGTTCAAGGGCATGCTTGATTAAGTACCAACATTCTCATCTTGTATGAGCCACGAGGACCAGTGTTGCATTTTATGTGCATGTATGTCACTTCATATTCGCTTGCTTGCATTTCCAACATATTTTCTAAGATTTTCCCTGGTTAATATCCTATTTTATTTTTGCTTCTCTGTTCCATTCCTATTTATTAATTTCATGTACTAAATCTTCTTCAACTTTAAACAGCTTGATTATGTTATCCTACCTCTCCCTCCATATACCATGTCCCATGACCTTATAGACCTAGCATGTAAATTAAACAGCATAACTTATCCTAAAGCCTCTTCACTCTATAAATTCAAGAATTGCTCTCAGCCCCAAATTGCTATATGACACCTAAAGGGAATCTTCAACATGATAATAGAATGGGGCTACATTTTAGGATACTTACAAGAATTAAGGAACACTTAACTCTTTTCTTTGGAGAAAAGAGTGAGCAATTAGAGTAGATTCGCATATGTAGAATGCTGTAAATCGATATCTGGCCTAAAGGGAATGAAAGATGGGTGAAAGGGTGAGAGAGAGAATACTGCAACATCAGACTATCTGAAGTTCCCTCTATGCCAAAACTCAGTTACTAGGCACATAAAGGAGATCCTTGTCATTTATGAGTATATCATTGTCGAGAGAAAATTTAGGAGTTCTTGCGCCTTCGAAGAGATCGATTTAATGGTCTTCCTTACCATAAACGAATTGACTCTAAAAAAAACAAGCATCTAGCACAGCCTGAATGCACACTTGGAAAAATTACTTTTGGAAACATGAGTAATGAATTTTTTTCACAAACACTGTTGATCACCCAACATTTATTATAACCACATTGGAAAATTTAAATAACACTCAACAGTCACCTGTTCTGGAGAAAATGACAAGGACATAAACGATCTAAGAAAGTATAATATTAGTTCATTCAACCAAACAGGTTTGATGGTTTCTCTTATCACAAATCATTTCTCTTATCATTTAAATTTTTTAAGATGCATAGATCCTCTCTCTCAGGGAGTTCATTACAAATATTATATTCAACTACTTTCCTCACATTCCACATTGATACTGCCCATTAACACTGACAATATCAATATGATGCTCCTTCTATAAATGCTACTGTAAGAATATAAATCTACATTTCTCAAGGAACAGTTCCATGGTAACATAAGTAGAAAAGGGATATGCAACAGATAATCCAATTATAATCAATTGGGCTTTCAAGGTCAGATATTTGATCAAACCACTAACTCATCATTACACAACTTTGCTTCACTAAAACTTCATCTAGAATAAATGCAACATCTGTAATGATTTATGAAAACCCTTCACTAATGCAGTTAGAAGCACACACCCAAAAGATGGCATATACCGGCAACATAATCCAAAAGAACTGGTAATCTCCTTAAGCTTTTCACATCACACAGTTTGAAGGAGGAAAAACAGTATGCTGCAACTTTTAGAAGCCTGAAGATCAAGAAGAAAAGCTTCGAGTTTTCTATGCTAATTATCGGGATGAGGAGTAACTCCAGCAGAAAAAAAGTTCATAGGACAGATCCTACGCAGCTACAACTCAAAATTAACATACATGAGCAAATATTAACAACACAACGCGGGAAACAAATACTACAATCACCAATCAAAACCTAATACCCGAACCATTTTTTTTAACAAGAAAAAAAATCAGAGACAGATTAAGCATCAGAAGAAAAATCAGTGGGGTTTATAAGCCGCAAAGGAACAACAAAAAACAAATGCGCAACCCAGCCATAGAAAAGCCGACAACTTAACAAAATAAAAAAGAAGGAAAAAGTATAAAATAAAATAAAAGGAGACCCAATTAACCAAATTATCAAGCAAAAACCAGAAATCGATAAATTAGCAGGTAAAAATAAATTTTACCTCAGACCCACATCCTCTTATCACCTCTCTCCTCAAGAATCCTGCGCCGATTGAATCATCCAACAGAAGCTCCACATCATGGAAAATTCCGAGTCCTAAACTCTCACCACTGAGACCAAGCAGCTAAATAAAATAATACCAATAATTATTAAACAAACAACAAAGTGGGTGTTTATACAGCACCATTGAAGGAGCTTAGATCGTCACCGGATTGAAGAAAAGGGGGAGATTTCGATCTGCTGGGCCACTCTCTTTCTCTCTCAAAGAATAGAGTTTTTAGAGAGAGAAAGCTTCCTCCTTTTTTTTTCTTTTAGAGAGAGGAAGAGAGAGATCCCAGATAAGAAATCTTCACACAAACAAACGACCTTCTAAGAACAGTGACATGAAATTTGTCAACATCCGGTCTCTTTTTATATTCCCTGCTTTTTCTTCACTTCTCTCTTATTTCCTTTCAAATTTATACATAAATATAAATAATAATAAAATCTAATTTCTTTATGTTTCTTGAGATAATGAAAAGAAATGTACATTTCTAGATTCTCTCTCTTTTGTTACAGATATTAAAAAATATATTTCTACAGCATTGACAATTTAGAGTATCTTCTTATCCAACGCATATATGTACTACAATAACTGTATTTATATAGACACACCTGCATTACTGTAACGACACTCACCAGAAAACTTCACAAATACACCATCTTTCTTATAATTCTTCTAAGATTTGTTAACCTCAAAATTAACGCCACCAAATTCATAACGTGGAATTTTTTTCGAGGATTTCAAAAGTAATTTCCAATTTAAGTAGTGTTTAATTTGCTAATGCAGCAGACAAAATGTGGGTCCCATTCTACTACTGTGGGAAGGATGAGGTTTAGGATGGAACTAACAAATGCCCTTGTGGGTCATAGATATTTACGTGAATGGGATCGAGGTTTTTGTTTCGCCGGATCTTGAAATTGATTGGCCGATCCTCTGTGTTCTCTAGGCAGAAGAAAAGAAAAAGTCCATTTCTGAGTTAAGAAAGCACAATTATGGCTTTTAACACGTGGCTACCTTTTGATTAATATCTTAAGATCATGCAATAGGGCGCGAGGTGAATTAGAATCTTAAAACAGTTCGGTTGTTCGGTTGTGATTGGTTGTTCTCCTCAACCCAATTTATTTTTATTTATTTTAAATTAATTATTAATAAAATCATATATTTTAATCTAAATTCATCTCTATATAATATTACTATTCGTAACTTAACTTAACCCAATTCAACATCTAAACGCAATCGATTTGCTGTCAAAAAATTAAGTATTGATACAACCTTTTCTTACAATTAATGTCCAAGATCTCAAAAAATCTCACCTAATGTAATCAATTTTCAACTCTAATAATTTTAAGATATGACTTAAATTTTATTTTAAATAATGACAAGCTTAAAACTTTGAATTGAGATTTCTTATAATTTAATATATATTAAAAGATCCATAAAAAATTAATACAATATATAGGATTTATAATATTTAATGTGACCTCTTTTAATTGTTAGACAATGAATTTCGCGTAACTTTTTTTTTTTTAATCTCTTTGATTTTCCCCCATATGTCGATGTTCCTTGCTGTGGTAGAAATAAAACAAGTGTTTTTATTTTATTTTATTTTATTTGCAATCGATGTATTGGCTCATTTGTTGATTAGTCAAACCTCGCGGGGATCAAATGGTTGTGCACGATTTTATTTAATTCTTTTTATTTTAAAAATAAAATTAAAGAACACCAATAATATAGAAGGGATAAAATTAAATACTTTTAACACTTTTTGTCGAGTGGCTCTACAGCCACACATTAGGAGATCCTGACAGTGCAAATTTTTTTTCATATATTTTATTAACATTTTAATTTTTTTAAAATAAATTTACAATATCGTTAAAAAATACTGTTTTAATTACTAAGTGAAAAAAAAAAAAAAAAACACCCCTGCGTGTGAGTTTAGCATTTCTCCAAGATATTAAAAAAAAAACAAAGAGAGATAGTCCAAAATGAAAGAATATTTTTATAATTCTTACTTTTGAGCAGAGCCATTTGAAGACATTCATTCCAATTTACTTTATTGAATGTATATTTTCCAAGAAAATGAAGAAAAAATCATCTAGGAGTCATTGTCAATGAGGAAAATCCAAAACAAATTTAATTTGATTGTTGTAACCATTAAGAATCAAACCACAAAACAGAAAGAGCCTAGATATATATATATATTTATTACTTTGTGGGGGACCTAGTTAGGTGGTTTACGACAGGACCAATACCTATGCTCTATTAACTTTATTAAAGTGTTTCACACATCTCGCATTCATATATCAATGGGATTCTCTTTCTTTTATTTTAAATAAATTATAATATTGGTCACTGTATTTAGAACAAATTATTAAATACCTTATGTACTTTCTGTGGAATTACAGATGTTATGATTCATAGTTTCGAGTTAAAGAAACAATAATTACCCTCTCTTTCAATTGTAGACTCAAATAATTTAGGGTAGAATTGGACAAAACGTCTTAAGAACTTTAATTAAAATATCCCTTTACAGAATTTTGACGGAACATCCACAAAGATTTTCTGACTAGCCCAAATATTGGAATAATTTTGATTTTCTTTTTTTTAAATTCAAATAATAGAATTAAAAGATCTTTAGTAATAAAAAAATATAGTAAAAAATTTATTATCCAATGCACTTTTTTGCGTTATCTGTAGATCTCAAAGAATTTAAAATAAGATCTTTTTTTCATTTGAAATGGATATAAAAAAATTTATATACAGTTATTTTTATATATTTTTTATATATTTAATTGATGTAATTGATTATATTATTTTTTAATATAAAATAATTATTTTGATCAATTATATTAATAAAATATATAAAAATAATTATATATAGCAGAACTAAAATGAGAAATTATAGTCCAAATCCATCTGAATGTAAACAATGTTATCTTGATTACCGACTCTCTAGCAAGCAGACACCAGAAGCTACATATTATATGTAGACAGAGCACCATGATCACCATCAGTAATTGAGTGGTAAAAGTGCGTCCAAAAACTATAGTTTTTACTCGATAAGAACTAATACTGATCCGAAACCTTTAAACCAGGACCACAAAAAATATTGATCCGAAAAGACATTCCCGTCCCACTCAGTCCTATTCGAGAAATATCTTATTTCCTTTCATTTTTATAATTTTTTAAAATTTTAAAATAATAATTATAATATTTTATTTAATTTTCATCTTTCATCTAAAATCATCGAATTGCATAACCTGAAAAATAGTGACTCTGATTTGCAAAGGACAACGTATATTATATTTTTTGCTAATATCCAATTAAAATAAATTGGAGGGTCTGATAAATGTGACCCAAGTCGTCATCCTCGGGTTATTAATCGTTAAAAAAAAAAAAAATTAATTTTTTTCTATAAATTAATAAAAAAATATTATTTATATTTATAATTTTACTTACTTTTAACTATGGGTGTGACGTAACAATTACAGATTCGTTTAATTATATAGTTCAGATGAGATTATATATTTTATTGAAAGTTAAATAAAATATTATTATAATATAATTTTTTAATATTAATTTTATTTTAAAAAAATTATAGTAATAAAATAAAATAATTTAATTTAAATTTAAAAAAACAAACGAGACCTCAGAGTCAAGCAGTTTGTGTATATGTGTATTGTTCGTTCTTCGAGGGCGGTCCATAAATTAATTTTCCATAGTCACTTTCATGGAAATTATGTGAAGATTTCGGAGTCCCGTCCCGACGAGTGGAAGATATGGCTAAACATAGTTTTTTGGGGGCCCCACCGATAGATGTGGTAAAAATGGGTCCCACAAATTTGATCGACCTAAGCGTTTATCAGTTGCTTTGATTTTGGGTCGTTTTCCAATAATTATAGCACTCCCACCTTCACGTTGAAGGTAGTGATATCCACGAGTATTTAATTTTTATTTCAGAGTTTTTGTTGAATTTTCAAAGTTTTTAGAAAGAGATAGATAAGACAAAACTTTATAATATTTTTGCATTTGTCTTTTCCACTTTTAAGTTTTAGAGTTACCATGGGTAAGATTGAAAATTATTTGTTATAATTTATTTGTAAACCAATTAATTGATGTGACATTTAAAAAATTTAAAGAAAAATAATGATAAATATCTATTTTTTAAAATTTTATATATAAAAATTAAAAAAATAATATAGAAAAGTCCCAAATACACAAACTTCACACAATTTATTTATAAAAATGTAAACCCCACAATGAAAAAGTGTAAAAACTCAATTTTTAGATCTATATTTTTACAAAAAGCCTGTATATGATTTATACATTTGAAACTAATATCTAGCGTTACTCTAAAAATTATATATGTACATATATTTTGAGAAAAAAAAAATATTAATTATGGCATGGTCAAAGTATGTGTGTGTGTATATATATATAAAGAAAATTTATTTGAAAGCCTTATTTTTTACACATTTAACATATTGCTGATGTGGAAACTTTTCATGTTAGTTATAATAGAAAATAATTGGTGTTTTGATTTTTTTTTTTAAATTATAATAGGTTCCACAATAAGTGATGTATTAACACACTAACTTATGCATAGCAAAACTCATATATATATATAATTCAGATTAACATATTTCTTCTAACCAATTTATTAAATTGTTAGGTATCACTTGAACATATGGAAAATAAATAAAACATGTATTTATCACGTATTTTATGACATGAGTAGATAGATTCAATTAATTGAATGAAAACTCCATTCACATGGCAACCAATGGGGCATTTTTTATTTAAGGAAAATGCTCCCTTGCCGCTTGAGTGGTACCGCCTAAGTGTACCGTTCAGGGTATTGTCTAAGTGTACTGTTCAAGTAAAATATATATATATATATATATATATATATTTTTTTTTACTTAGTGATTAAAAAAATAATTTTAAATATACTGATATATTATTTTTTTACTTAGTGATTAAAAAGTGATTAAAAATATGAAAATAAAATATAAAAAAAATAACGCTGGGCGGTCACGCCCAGCGATAAGGATAGGGCGGCAGAGTAGCTAGCCCCATCCTTTATTTAATAGTCAAACATAGGAAGTTTTTATTTAACTATAAAAGGTTTCGATGCCAAGAGGATATCAAATAATTTAAGTTTATTTGTGAACGGTAATCAGTTAAAATGTTTAAGTGAATTTTGTAGGTTCATGGAGATGTATTTAGATGTATAAAATAGATTGATATATGTTTAATTTTTATATAACAAATTAAAAATAATAGATTCCATCAATAATTGATTAGTTGTTGTATTAACAGAATAATTGTTTTATTTCTATGTTTTACAAATAAAAGTTCCATCAATTAATAGTACTGAGTTAAGATGAAAAAAGTGATATTATTTCAAATGAAATAAGCTATGCATATTTAGATTGAAAGTATATCCATATGAACAAAACTATTTCAATGATATGAGATATTCTTACTGTCCTCAGCCTAAGGCTATGTTTGGATAGTGAGATAATCTTAGATTATTTATGCATAGTAGTAAAAAAGTAATGATAAAATAGTAAATAATAATTAATAAGAATAAAAAAATATGTAAAAAGTAAAGATAAAATATTGAATACTACCAAAAGATACCTAAATAATCCATCACATGATTGAAGATGAATAAGTTCACCGTACAACTCAATATTTACTCCTTTCAAAAGCAGTCCAAATACTACACAATCTTGGTATCTAATATAAGAAAAAATTTAATAATTTTAACTATAATTTCTAACAGCGATTGATAGAATTTGTGGATTGATAGATAGCATGCAATAATTTATCAGACAGACAGTTTGTTACCTATACGCATTGCGGATGAAAAGCTCCTGTCATGAATAAACCACCCAATGAAAAGAACAGTCAGTGCATGAGATTCAAAGCCTTGAACTCGAAGCCAAGTGGGTTTTGGGGTTTAGCTCTTGAATTTAATTAAAGACCAGATCGAGATCTCGAAAGCTTGTTATTGAATTATGCCAGCGCACTTTTTTAGAGGTGAAAACAACAATACACATTTATAATCATTACATCATCGATGAATTAATTGAGGGGAAAGTGAGGGATTCATTTTGTAGCAAATTATATATGCAGGAAATTAATAAGGTTTTCAACTAACACTAGACGAAATTAACTTGTCTACAAAATTAAAAAATATAAATTTAATTATTGAAATTATATTCTAATTACATCGCTTTTGCATGGATCAATCCTCCATTTTATAAATAGGCCCTACACGTGAAATATGTATTTGAATGGGATGAAATGTGGAGCCGATATTCTCACCAACTAAGTTTCTTTAATTTTTGACCTTATTTTAAAATTATTGTTGCTCGCTCGCCATATGTTGCATGATAAAGATTTGCATATAAACAAGAATTCATAAAACTTATTGAGTATTTGATATTGTCTAAGAACTTCACTCAAGTAGCTAATGTGAAACTTAATTTATGTGTTTATTTTTCTCTTACTCTAAACAATAGAGTCGGTTAAAATTTATATAAAATCTAAATCATGCATTGCAAATGGGTCTTTTCCTAAGACAATAAAAAACAATGTCACATTTTGCGTTAACCATTTTCAAATCAGGGTTACATGTATAATTTTGATACTTGTAATTAAAGTTATACGAAAAATATAAGGAATTTTTTACATTTTTCTACTATATTTAAACTGATATTCTTTTTTGAAGTAGACCAGTACCATCAATATAGAATTTGTCAACTCAGCATTACGAATCCATAGATCCCCCCTTCGTCAATTTTGCAAAATGTGAAAAATTCTTAAAGAGAAAAGTTTGGGAGAAGGGGGNGGGGTTTAAATTTATTTTATGGCAAGATGTGGAGTTTAGGCTGGTCCACAGCTCCATGTTAGGTATTGATCACTCAGCACAGCAAATTAAACAAAGTGGCTAGATTTGGTCCAACGTACGAGCATCGATCCCACACAAACTAGGCATTATCTGTAATTGCAATGTTATAGCTGTCACTATGGGAAAAGCATGTCACAAATTTGGTGCTTTGTCACCCAAAAAAAAAAAAAACCTTTCAAATAAGAATAATTAAATAGTATTATTTCACCAAGAAATTACTTTAAAAATAAAAAAAGGCAATCTTATGTTAGCTTTGATGTTTACGCCATTTGTCGTTGGGAGTTATTCTTCACATGACCAGACCATTGGTTTAATCGAGAAATTATAGAATTGATCAACAACCTTGGAAAATACTTTTAAGTTTCTAATTAACTCGGCAGTGCTACAGGCAAACTACTGTTTAGATAGGTATCCCCATCCGCAACAATATTAGCTCAACATTTAATACTATAATAAACCATTACATCATCGTTAATTTGATGGGGACTAGACTCACTAGATGAGGAATACATCTACGATGCATTTAGAGCGGGAGATTTATATCTTAGGCTTCAGTCTGTTTTCATATATGAGATGAGATTAAATTAAATTAAATTTGAAAGTTAAATAAAATATTATTAGAATATATTATTTTAATATTAAGATTTGAAAAAGTTAAATTATTTATTTTATTTTATATATAAATTTGAAAAAGTTATAATGATTAAGTAAAATGAGATGTGATGATATGAAATGTGTTGTAAAAGTGAACAATAATATTTTAAATCTAAATCATTTATGTGGATTAAATATATATTAAGTGAAATTAGATTTGCAGTGTTATGGTGTGTGAGTTTTACTAATTCTCTTTTTTTTTTAAAAAAAAAAGATAAATCTAAAATTTACATAAAAATTTATTTTTTAAATAATAAATTATAGTTTTTACAAGAGAATCTCCGAAATATAAATCCCAAAATGATATCTAGCATTACTATAAATATTAAAAGTTAGATTTCTATCTAAATTTTAATGTTTAAAATCTGAAATCTCAAATTATAATAAAAGATTACTAATATATTTATAAAAGAATTACATAAAAGAATCTCACAAATTGATATAATTTTATCTGATTTGTTATATTTATTGTACAATAAAAATAATTTTGTAATCTAACGAATCACGATAATTTATATTAATTTGTGAAATTATTTTTATGTAATTTAATTATAGTATTTATATATATAATAAAAAATGTGTAATCTAAATCGGTCATTCGAGATGATTTGAGCATTAATGATGCCAGCATGCGAGTGGGCCGTCAAATAATGGTTCAACTTTTGCCAAGGCAAGAGTTTCAGACCACAATGATGGACTACAATAAGTAAATATCCTCTTGTAAACTTCTCAAATTTTCATGGCTTCCTAACATCAATTTGGCCCCTCCTTTATTTATATATATAACATTTAAATAATAAAAAATTTATATACAGTCATCCTTATATATATTTTTATGGATTTTAATAATGTAATTGATTATATATTAAAAAAAACAACTAAATTAATCACACAAGTAGAATACATAAGTAATATATAAAAGTAATTATATTTAACATTATTCTATATGACTTTCTCTCACAATAAATAATAATTATAAGAGATTTAAATCTCCTAAAATATGTCTAGAGGATAGATTGAGGAAAAAATTGACTAAATTGATTGTTTAAAATTGTAATTTAAATAATTAGCTATAAAGTACAAAACGCATTGAAGGATTCTGAAGGATAGAATCGGTATCTGAAGGATTCTGGGAGGCGCGGTTTGTAAATCAGCAAGGCCTTTACAGGATGTAACGGAGATTCTCTACAATTGTCCGTACGTACAAATATCGTTTCACGTATCCACTCTTCCTTCCAGTTCCTGAGCCGTTGCGGCGTAAATTCTCTCTCTCTCTCTCTCCAAAGACTCTTCACTCTCAAATCCCTATGTCGATCTGTGCCCACGAATCTTGGGCCTCCAAACATCCTGCCTCAACGGAAAGCATGACCCTGGGAATCAAAGAAATAACGAAAAAGACCTTATGACTGACGAAACTACCCTTTTATATGTGGTCCCAACGCACAATCTGAATTTGTCCTTTGTCCGTTTGCGTCTTCACAAAACCTCATCCCAAGTGTGGATGTGTGTCTGTCAGTCAGTCTGTCTGTCTGTCTCAATCCTTTCTATCTAAGCTCACGACTTCCAAAGATTGAGAGAGAGAGGGAGCATCTCATCTGCTTTCCCCCGGCTTTTTCGAGAAAGTCACTCCAAACCCGGGATTTACCATAGTTGTCCTTTTAAGGAGGTGGTAATACCATACTACATATGACAAATGCTTTCCCGGTGTAACTCCGACATCGGTAACCCCATCCACGCTTTACTTTCATTTCGGTAAAACTTTAAAGGTATAATTAATTTACAAGATATTATATCCTCTAATTATTATAATTTTATTAAAATTTTAAATAAAATATAATAAAAAATTTAATTTTTTAATTTTAAAATAAAAATATTATTAAAAAGTTATATTATAAGAATACTTTATTTAACTTTCGATTCTCATTTTAATTCAACTTAATTCATTGTCTAAATCTCTCTTAAAAAGTAACATTTTTTTTCACACATCATTTTTCACAAAGCTCAATATTTTAAAATGATAGATATTTTTATAAAAAGTAATATAATTTAATTTAAATTTTTAAAATACAAATTAAATTATGTCGTATGAATGCTTATGTTGTAACGAATTTCAAATAATAACATTCATTCCTTTTTTCAAGATTATTTGCTAGGGTATTTTCTAATTTCTATGATTTTGTTTTTTGCTTATCCCACGTACAAAAGTTGGAGAGCATGATTTATATACACCTTAAAATTACATTTTGCACTCATACGTGTTTTAAATTATCAGAATTTTAAAATTTGTACACTCTAATTAAGGTTTGATCATATGTTCTATTTTTAATCGATAAGTTCTAACTGTTATAATCGATTAAAAAGTGATAGTTTAACAATAATAATATACTTAGCACCATATTCTACAACCATATTTGACTGATTTATTATTTTTTTTTTAAAGAAAGAAAGATTTTTTTATAAAATGATTGTCAAATAGATTACTTGTTCGTCAAACTCGTTTACAAATTGACAGCTTTAATAGTTTATGGTGTAAATTAAAAAGATGGTAATAATTTATAAGTATAAATATTGAGAAATGCTTAACTACAAAGAGGTTATATAAAAGTCAGCTCACAAACTGACGTCACATGTGGTACATTAGAATATAAAATTACTTTTATTACAAAGTAGATTTAACGTATCATATAAAATCGTGTGGGTTTTGTAGGTTTATTTTTTTGAAATCTCTTTATTTCTAAACATAATTTTTTATTATTATCACTTAATCTATTGCCATTTTTTATTTTTGAAAAAAAAAACCCTCTTGAAAGGCAAGGAAAATTTAAATTAAAGTTTCAACAAAAGTAAAAAGAAAAAGGAAAAAAAAAAGAAAGAAAAGAAAAAAAGATGAGTTCATGTGATGAGATCATGGGCTTGCATAGGGCCCACGATTTGATACTCTTCATAGCGTTATCAAGGGGTCCGAGGGTTGAGTTGTCATGTTGGTCATTTAAACAATGTTACTTTAGTCATATAATGTAAATTTTAAAATATATATATATATATATATATATATATATTGAAAAAATGGAAATTTGGTGGGTACAGGGATTTTATTCCCATCTGAATAGTCCAAGTCATCTCCGGTCTGTATGGAGGGAGGAAGGACTAATGTTACAGTACCTAAAATAAGGGGGGATAGTGAATGACGTTGAAGTCCGGTGGCTATCTACGTTGACGTTGCTTGGTGGACATGGGCGGGCCCAAACCAAAAGTTTGGTAAAATATGCAAATCAATCATGTGCATCGTTTTGAGGTTCATTTATTTGAGCTCGTGCTCACAGCTCAGAATAAGATCGTATTTTTACGCTTTTGTGGCTCAGGTCAGGTGTGGAAATAATGGTCGAGCCTTTTTGTTCACCGACCATTGAGACCAGTTAGAAGGCCTGCACTTTCTTGGGCTGAGATCGGGCCTTCCTGATGGACCCTCCTCGTCGTCGTTCCAAAGTCATTTATGTTTTTCTTGAAACCGGATGTTTGGGTTGTTCACACCCACGAATGCGGTAATGATACGTGATCAATTCAACCTCCAGAAGCGAAACTCCAATTTTATTATTTTCTAGGACAAATGGGTTCATCAACTCCCATTTATATAGTGAGCTATAAGAGTTATGAGAAATGGTAAAATATTTTCATTATAGTAAATTTTCCATCCAAACAACCCGTGAACGTATGTCTTGTGCCGAATTTCGTAAATATGTATGTTTCCTCTCTATTTCTATTTGTTGCATTTATGTCTAATTTGCTGCTATGAACATATGTACGGTACCGTTCTACTATCCCAGAACGCCATTGTGGGCTTCAAATGACACTGACCAAAACTCGAGTCATCACTATGGGCTGGGCATGATTCTTTCTTCTTTTCCAACTCATTCCTACAAAATAGGTCGTAACGGTACAATTCTTCAAGAAATTAAAGTCATAGATGATAACGTCCATTGACTGGATGTTAAGATTAGTGTCATCGTCAAAGATTAATCCGAATCTTTTTAAGAATTGATGAAGGGCATTGTTAATTGATCATCTAGCTCAGAGAGAGAGAGAGAGAGAGAGAGAGAGAGAGAGAGAGAGAGAGAGAGAGAGATCTTATGGTACTACGGATGGCACAAACCAATATTATTTGACAACAACGATCACTGGGATGACAATACTGAGAGAGAGCGAACGGAGATCAGGAGTGTGTGAGGAGGAGAAATGAGCTCGCTACAACATCAAATCTTAAAATGATGATTGGATTACTGACGTGTCGCTATAAGGTATAGGTTGGTGTAAAACAAGGAAAACCACCACATGCATCTGGTCTGCACTCTGCAGCATTACCCTTATTACATCATAGGACTCGTCCATCCGCGTGATGTGTGATAGACTGTAAAATAGCTTGAAAGTGATATATCTTTATCTTTTTAATCGTATTAATAGATCTAATATAGAGAAAGATGACAAATTACTTATATAATCTGAGATCATCTCTATATCTTTCTTGATCCATTTGAATGGTCTAATGCATGAAAAGATAGATATTATAACATTATAACTTATGTGAGGTCTATCATGTTGTCGATATGAAAATTCTATTCTTCATATAGTATTAGCTAGATGATTAAATTAGGTCCATATGAGAGGCCTTTCTCTCTAATTTCGATTAAATAACAGAGAGTCTCTAATAATTACTTTTTTAATAAATAAATAAAAGAAAAAAATTAAATGTATGAGCAATCAAAATGAGACGACAAAGTGAAGGGACAAAATAGTATTATTCTATTTATTAACTTCACTTTTCAAATTATTTTAAGCCTAACGTAACTTTCCAAAGTATTTTAAGCCTAAATTACAAAAACCCATGAACATCTAACATGATGACGTGCAAAATGTATTAACATTTGATGTATAGTTTTTCTAAATAAATTAATCATTTAAATGATATATATTTATTTTAGTAATTGATCTTCATCCTCACGACGTGCAAGCTAGATCATCAGATAGTATCATAGTGTATATATATATATATATATATATATATATATTATACTTAGCAGTCTTACATCATATACATATTTAAAAATATATAAAAATAAAAGTCCACGACGTGTGTTATAAAAGTACGAATTCATATGGTGCAATATCTTCCGATCGAACAACAAAATATAATTAATTTGTAGAGTACAATATTTAAATAGTGGTTATATAATTAATATGGAGGCAGGCCGGGCTCATGCATGCGATTATTGATGCATGTGCAGGCATGGAAGTGATGGCTTCTGATCATCACACATTAGTTATTTTCTTACAAAACCCCAACTACCAACACTACAAGAAATCTGATCTATTCCAGCGATTTTTAAATCGTTGTAAATAAAATTATTGAAAAAAGTTATATTTTACAGCGATTTTTTAATTGCTGCAACATTTAAAATTAAAGCCGGCCATTCCATTCCTGATTCATATATTAAAACTATCGCAGCGTTGATTAATCGCTGGGAAACAAAGAAAAAAGATTTCACAGCGCTCTAAACAACGTCACTTTATGGGCGCGAAATGAAAAAAATTTATTTTTCCTCCCGATTTCTTTCATTCTCCACTTCTCTCTGTTCCTCCCTTCTCCAAAATAGGACGAGCACCCTTCTCAGCCGATTTCAAACACCACCCCCACCCCATTTTCCTCCCAACGGAAGCTGAACCAGACTCGATCGCCCGTGTTTGCTCATCTTCAGACTCGATCGGCCTCTTCCTCTGAAGTGTTTGCTCATCTTCGTGTCTCTCTCTCTCTTGTTCTACCCTCTGACTTCGAACCCTAGGGCCTTCTAGGTGACTTCAAACCGCTCTCACCAAAATGCAAGCAGCAGAAGCCGAGGTAATGCTGGATTCTCGTTTGTGTGGGTTTTCATTTTACAGTCTCGATTTATCTGAAATGGGTAATGTTGAAATGGGTTTTCATTTTACAGTCTTGATTTTCTTGCTGCTGAATTCATTTTACAGTCTCGAATATAGTTTGTTGTTTACTCTCACCAATCTCTGCCAAGCCGCTGCCGCTATCTCGCAGGAGGCTCCATCGCCACCACTCGCAACCTCAAGATATTCTCCAAAGAGGTAAGTTTTCTTTTCCCCAATTTTTTCATCTCTAGGACTACCTAGGGTTCCGACTTTCATCTTCTTTTACCTTTTTTGATTCTATGAATTTCTATTTTTTTCCACTATTGTTTTAAGCCACCACAAACGAGCTCTACGCTATTTCTCGTTATGTTTCCGTAAAACATAAGCTTCCCTTTGATTCTAAGAAACTTAATTGAATAGACTGAAGATGAATCATCTCATCGTATTAAATCGGAAAAACTTGGAAGGTTCATGATTTCTTTTATTTTCTTTCTTTTTTATTTTTTAATTTTTATTGAAACTATGTTTATTGGATTGGTTAATTTTCGCAGGGTTTCATCAATGTCGGAGGAAAAGTTAAATACAGAAGTCCCCGTTGAACAAATTGGGGCACCGGAGCCTGTGAATGGCAACGACGAAGCATCTGAAACTTCTTCGACATTGGAAAAAGATGAGGATGGGGGTAAAAAAGATGAAGACGAGGGGAAAGGTAATGATTTCTTGTAATATGCTCTTCTGTATAATTCTTTTTTCTCGTGATTTTGTATGTTGTTTGTGTTGCCAGTGATCACCACTATCAGTGAGAGGGGAGTGCTGAATGATTTTTAGAAAATAAGGAAGAATAATGAAAATCTAGATAATTATTAGGAGCTGATATTCTTGTTCTTTCATCCCCGTGTCTTCTCTCAGAAGAAGATTCTTATTTGTGATAATTAACTAGTTCTTTTGGTTGATCTTTCAGTTGTTGTGGTGTAATTTTCTGATTGGAGGTTTTATCATGAAAATCTGATATTCTTGTTTTGTGAGTTGATTTATTGCTTTTCTTTCATGAAATTTGTCAATGTGTATCTAACACGTGCAATTGGTTGCATTTCGAAATAATTTTTTCTACAGAAGTTTCAAAGAAAAAAAAGAAGAAAAGTAAAAGCAAGTGAGAACCTCATTCTAGCATTAATTGCTCTCTTACTTATTGAACATTTTTACTTAAAGTAGATAAATTTATTTTCTTTTTTTATGCACAGGAAAAAGAAAGAAGTACCTGAGCAAACCGATCCACCATCCATTCCTGTTAGTGACCTTTTCCCTTCTGGCGAGTTTCCTGAGGGTGAGATTCAGCAGTACAAAGACGAGTGAGTATATGAGTATATGTGATGTCTACTTACTCAATTCCATACAACCAAGCCTTAACCAACTAGTTTGGTTGGACTATATTCATTTGACTAAATATATGCCCTTATTGTTTCATTTGACAGAAAGTATACCTTAATTTTTATTCCTTCAGTTCGAAGCTGTATGTATACAATATACATGTGTGTATGTGTGTGTGGATCAACTAGATTTTCCCCTTGTTTCTCAACTACTCCTAAATATTGGTACTTAAAAGTTGGCCGTTGTATATCAGAAACCTATGGAGGACTACGTCTGAAGAGAAGAGGGAGTTGGAGTGCCTTGAAAAACCATTATACAATTCAGTTCACCGAGCAGCTGAAGTTCATCGTCAGGTTACAATTTGTTCTTTTATGTACACATGTTTCTGCTCAAACTGTGAGAAGTATTTATTATGTCGAGGGTCAGAAAACTTAAATGGCTCTCAATCAGTGTTTGGGGAGCTGGATTAAATTGACTGGTTTGAGCAGTTGAATCTAAACTTTTCACATTTCAGGTTTTTCCCTTGAACCCATATATCCATTTTAGTTGGAGTGAACTGGGTTGAACCAGCCAAAACTCTGGTAGTTGGTCTGATGGTGCCAATTTTATTACTTTAAGAGTATTACATTATTTAATTTCAAATGCTTGATCACTCTTTTTTAAATCTAAATAAAATGTGGATTATTTCACACATATAGCGATCTCATAAATTTTTTTATGTGAAAATGTTTTTAAATTAATTTAAGTATAAGATATTTATCCATGATCAACCAGGTTGAATTTATGAACAATTATTGTTATGGTTCGTCTACCTTTTTCACTAGAACATTGCATTGAATTGGGGCTTGTTTACTTGTAAGTAGGTCCGGAAATATATCAAAGGTAGTTTGAAGCCTGGAATGTTGATGACTGAAATTTGTGAGACATTGGAGAACACGGTCCGGAAGCTGATATCAGAGAATGGTCTTCAAGCAGGCATTGCTTTCTCTACTGGATGCTCATTGAACTGGTAAACACTTTAATATTTTATAGAAGTTTGATGCTCTTAATTTTATTTGTAGGTGTGCTGACTTTTGCTCTTGTTGGTTTTGATTTTGCTGATTTTTTCTTTTTTGTCCAGTGATTGTGTCGTACGTTTATTGGATGGATTTTACATTTTAGGTTTTGTTAAAAGTGTTTTTGCTGTTGGTTTTAGTGTTTGTGCTTCTGCGTCTAAACCTGTTATCATGATTTCATAGCATTTGTACTGTACGAAGGAAGGAAAGTATGATCCACTCACCCCTGTTTTATCAATACCTAGTATTTTTTTCCTCATCACAGTAAATTGTGTGGCTCGTCTTTCTGCAGGAAAACGAGCAGAAGATATGGCCTTGAGAGAACTGTAAGCAAGTTGTATCATCTACCATTCATTGATAAAAAGTTCAATTTTTAGATTCTGTTAGTTCTTGAAATATTGAACAGTTTCATGTGTGCAAGTGGTGGATTATTGTCTTTTCCTGTGTTTTTTTTTTCTGCGCCCCCAGGGGGGGTGTGCTGCTTCCAACCCAAGAACACATATCTTTTGTCCGCTGGAATTAATTTCTTTGGCAAAGGTTGAGAAATCATCAATACTATAAGCATGATCTTCATCATCATCATCAATGGGTGTGTTTATCTAAGCAAGTACTTCTTTATCATCGCATCATGCTCGAAGATTAACAATTTATGCCCCCCATGTAAAATAACTAGCTATACTCATTCTTATTTATGGTTATATGTTTAAATATTTATTACTACTTGAGCACAAGATATCATTTCTTGGCTTTTGTCATTGGTCTTTGCTGTACATGACTAAGCTATTTCAGCCAATACCTCTTATCCTCTACTAGTGCCATCTCTATCAAGCATTTTATAGTTATCTGGTGGTATAAAGAAAATAATTAGTTAGGAAGAGATCCCAGTAATGGAGGGGAATGCTTGCAAAATTAAGGCCATATTTCTTTTCTTTAAAAAAATTTCAAAAGAAAACCAAATACTTAACCAAATTATCATTTCCTCCACCATACTTTCTACTACTCAACCAAATGAAGTTAGGGGTGAGGAGGCTTGAGTTAAGAGGAACTCAAGCCTAATGTCACATATTGAGGCTGAGTTGAAGAGATGAAATAAAAGCAAACTAAGGTGCTGAAACTTAATAGGAATCAAGGGTTGAAGTTGCATAATTTTTTCTGCACTAGAAGGACAACCAAGAGCTTGTGTATTTTCTTGTTTTCAAACCTTCCCTGCTAGTTCTTAGATTTAGTGTGTGCAAATGCCTTGGTCATTTTGATCTTTATATATGTCTTAAGAAGCAAGACATGAATCAATGGAAGAGGTGTGTAGATGATGTTGCTGCTTCTGATATGCTCACACCATTATTGACTGTTTTTGTGCTAAGCTAATTAATTTCTGTAATTGTACGGGATGTGTACATGCTAGCCTATAGCAAGTGTATGCATGCTATTGAATTTAGGCCATCATTAGTAGTAGCTCTCATTCTTTTATGCCATATGATTGAAGTAGTTGGATGCTATGAAATATGTGCATGCCAAACCCATACCAGGTTTTATCTAGAGTAAATTGATGGATACAGAGAATATTTTAGTTGTTGTTATTCCATTTTTTTTTTTATAAATTGCCTATGCATTTAATAGGTTTGTGACATGCATGAGCTATCAAACCTACATGAGTTATAAGGATGTTGTTTGATTTAATTGTATGATAAGGATGTTGTGTGTTTTAGGCTATGACAACCATATAGGTTCAACTGTATTATAATTTTTTTTTATTTTTTAAAATTCTATTTGCGGCGATCAAAAGTCGCCAAAAAAGGCCATTTTTTTTCGAGGGGAATAGGCTGATAAAACTGCAAAGGATATTTGATGGCGGCGTTCATTTAATCGCTGGCAAATCCTTTGGCAGGGATTTTTAAATCGCCGGAAAAGGAAATTAAAAACAGAAAATCATTTGCTAGCGATTACAAAATCGTTGGTAAATCCTTTGCCAGCGATTTTGTAATCGCTGCCAAAAGAATTTAATAACCAAAAGTCATTTTCCAGCGATTCAAAAATCGCTACCAAATTATTTGCCAGCGATTTTTGAATCGTCGGAAAAGGAATTTAAAAATAGAAAGTCATTTTCCAGCGATTTTTGGATTTGGTAGCGATTTTTGAATCGCTGGCAAATGACTTTCTGTTTTTAAATTCCTTTGCCGGCGATTCAAAAATCGCTATGAAATCCTTTAGTTTTAGCGGTGATTTTTTAGTCTCCGCCGCAATATATCGGAAATGGCTGAATAGTACTGGCGAATGTACAGCGATTAAAAAATTGCCGGTATATATATTTGGCGGGGATTTTTACACTTTTCCCGGCGATTTATAATCGCCGAGAAAAGTGCCATCTGTTGTAGTGGAATGATGTTGTGGATATTAATAAATAATAATCATAAATCTGTTCATTTTAAATTTTGAAAGATTCTTATAAAATATGATTGAGAATGGGAAAATCTAAAATGAATAATAATATTTGTGTTAGATTTCTCTCTATCACTGAACAACTCATGTTCTTAAAAGCTTTAAAGTCATTACCAAGCTTGTTTGGACAGAAAAGTGATAATTTTTTTTTTTTTTTTTTTATAGAAAACAATTTCATTCAATGAGAAGAAACATTACACATGAAAATTTGTCCAAAGAACTTGAGAAATAAAATTTGGACTAAAATTCCACTACATAGTAATGTCATCTATATTTCAAGCATACTTTGCTAGTCTATGTGCAGCCTCATTGCCTAGGTGCCTCACGTGTTGCACAGTACATTTTGGGATCATCTGTATTAGAGCTTTGAGTTTGTGTATAAGGTTGCACAGAAAAGACAAAAAATCTCCTACATCATAAGCAAAGACTCACTCTCTACAATCAGCTCATCCAACCCCATAGGAAGGCATAGTTGAAGCCCTCTAAAAATAGTCAGCAGTTCAATCTCAGTAGGATCTCTAACTTCGTATTCTTTTTTGCTAGCTGCCATCACAATTTCACCCTTGGCATCTCTCAGAATAATACCCACTCCTACTTTACATTGATCATGAAAAAAGCCCCATCCACATTTAGCTTCATTGATTCTACATGTGGAGGAGTCCAGCAACATTGTAGAGGATTCATATGCTTATATCTACCTTTACACTCCTTATAATCTTGCTATAGAGATAATGCATAGGACACCACTTGCTTAGGAAAAAGTTCTTTATCTTCACGAAGTTTCTGATTTCGCTTGTACCACATTCCCCATGCAATGAGAAAATCAACTTTTCTAACTCCACTTGTGAACTAGTTTTCATCACTTCTTGCACTAACTCCTCAAACCTTCCTCTAAATCTTGTCGGAGGCAAGCAGTTCAGTTGCTTCTTCCAGCGTTCTCTGATGAAAAGGCAAAAGTAAAGTGCATGACCCGTGGGCCGTGTCTTCTACTACCTCCTTACAAAAAATACAGTTATCCTACAGAATCACATTTATGATTTTTAAGTTGTGCAAGGTTGGCAGACTATTTTTGCAAGCTCGCCATGCAAAAACCTTTACCTTATTAGGTGAGTGTAACTTCCAAAATTTCCTCCGTATACTGTTTTGTATTTCTGCATTTGAGGCTTCACCTACATCTCTAGTGTTTGCAAGGGCATGAAAAAATCTATAGGCACTTTTCACACTATACTAACCATCCTTTTCATGCTCCTATTTTGGTGGTAATAGGCTTGTGAATTTCTCTACATTCCACCATTTTGTAGTTGGATCGATTAAGCATTCCCCTTTTGCCTCCCTTAATTGACAGCTGATCTTATTGCTGCATGTAAGAATGGCTTTATTATTTGGTATCTAGTAATCTATCCATATATTTATATTCTTCCCATTTCCTACCTTCCACCTATAACTCTTCAACCGATCCTTCTTGGCCTCCTATATGTCTCTCCATACATAAGATTGTACTGCACCTAGCTTTGCTCACTGAAGCTTGAGGTAGGAAAATACGTTGAAAACTTTATGCACCAGAGAAGACTCTTCATTCGTAATTCTCAATCCTTGTTTAGCTAGAAGGGCCATGTTTTAAGTTTTGAGATCCTTGAATCCCATGCTCTCATCACCTTTTAAATCACACATATTCCTCAAACTTATCCATCTAATCTTATTCTCATTCTATATTTGGCCCCACCAAAACTTGGCCATCATATTTTCCAGCTTCATACAAAAAGTTCCAAGCAACTTAAAACAACTCATTATATATGTTAGAATAGACATAGCCATTGCTTTAATGAGTATTTCCCTACCCCCTTGTGCAAGTAATCTTTTCTTCTAGTCTTGCAAATTTCTTCCATACTTTGTACTTCAAATGAAATCTGAGGAGGATTTATTTTTCCCTCTACCTCATAGGAGGCAGTCCAAAATATTTATCATATTGTTGAAAGTTGAAACTGTTGAACACCCTAAAAAGACATAATCTCCTCTTGTTGTGATAAACTGACATTCTTGCTGAAGACCATGAATGTTTTGTCTCTATTAACCCTATGACTAGAAGCTCTCTCATAATGCTCCAACAGTTGTTGAATTCTCTAGTTTTCTTGCATATTAGCTTGACAAAAAGGATTCCATCATCTGCAAACAGTAGGTAATTGATTCTTGGTGCCCCTACAGATCCGAATGCCTTCTATAACTTTGTATGTGTTGCTTGTTGTAAAAGTAAAATTAGGGCTTCAGTCATAGTAAAAACAGATGGGGGAGAGTAGGTCACCTTGTCTCAAACCTTTAGAAGGTTTAATTGGACATTAGGGTTCCCCATTGATCAAAATAGAAAAGGATACAATATTGACACATCACATAACCAGTTTAACCCACTTTTCATGAAACCCCATTTTTCTCATAACCTGATACAAGAATCATCACTCAACTCTGTCATAAGTTTTGCTCATGTCAAGTTTTAAAGATATATATCCATCTTTACCATTTCTCTTTTGTTTTAGGAAATGAATCATTTCATAGGCAGCGAAAATATTATCATAAATAAGTCTATCTGGGACAAACGCACTTTGAGAGCATGAAATAACACTAGGCAGAACAATTTTAAGTCTGTTTGCTAACACCTTCGAGATTAGCTTATAAATCACATTACACATACTTATTAGCCTATAGTCAGCCACTACCTCAAGCTTCTTCTTTTTGGGAATTAGAGTAATGAAGGTATGATTAATGGCCTGGGGGAACTTGCCATGATTCAAAGCATTTAGTACTGCTGTGCTCACATCCTTACCAACAATTCCCCAATATTTTTGGAAAAATATTGGAACCATACCATCTAGGCCAAGTGTCTTTGTAGGATTCATTTGTTGTAAAGCCAAGAGAATTTCATCTTCTATAAATACCTGTGTTAGGGTTTGATTTATCTTTGCATTTATTCTTCCACCAAGTCCATCCTAAAAAGACATATCCCTACTCTGAGCTGAAGATGTGAACAAATTCCTAAAATAATTCAGAATAACCTCATCTTTGCCTTCCTCCACCTTCCACTACCCATCTTCACCTATTACCCCTTTAATCAGGTTCTTCTTCCTTCTTTAATAGGCTTTGTTGTGAAAAAATTTGTATTTTGGTCCCTTTCCTTAAGCTGAAGAGCCTTTGATCTTTGCCTCCATAGAATTTCCTGTCTTTCCAACCATTTATCAACCTCAGCTCTAGTCTTTCTATGCTCCTCAATCCCTTGGCACATTGGATCAAGAATATGCAATTGCTTAAGTTTATCTCTTGACTGTTGCAGATTCCTTCTAACATTGCCAAAATATTTCTTATTCTACACCTTCAACTTCTCACTGCACCTTGTGATCTGACTCATCACAGTTTTTAGTCCTTATTAACTAAAGCACTATGCCATGCCTCAGTAATGACTTTTTGACAATCTGGAGCCTCAGTCTACATGGCTTCAAACTTGAAAGTTCTTTTGCCTCTACCCTTGTAGTTGTCCCCACGTAAGTTTAAAAGGATGAGAAGATGATCAGAGTGAGCTGCTACTTCATGAATGATAGTAGCATCTTGAAATCAGGAACACCATTTCTAATTTGCTAAGCATCTATCAAGCCTTTCATTGATACTGTGCAAACCATCTCTCCTATTATACCATGTAAAGGGAGCTCGCTTGTAACCCAAATCATTTTTATAGTCATCCAACACTGCACGAAAAGTAGTTAGTTGTCTTTTAGGTCTAGCTCTCCCTCCTCTCTTCTCTTGGTTCCTTTAAATTTCATTAAAATCACCTAGCATTAACCAAGCTTGATCATTTGGGACTTTTAAAGCTTTGATAAGGGACCAAGTCTCATGTCTTTTTGATGAATCAGGATGACCATAAATTCATGTTAAAAGCCACTCATTAAAATCTTCACCATCTTCTTTTACTCTAACATGCATATGGGACTTTGAATAGCTTAGAACATTGACAACTATCTCCTTCTTCCAAGGGAAAGCAATACCTCCATTTTTTCCTTCACTACTTACAACCATGCAACACTTATACCACAATCCAAATTTAAGTCTTTCCATTCGTTTACCAACCAGCTTAGTTTCTTGAATAAATAGTATATCGGGAACTTCATTCTTGACTAAATCACAAAGCATTCAAATTTTCAATAAGTTTCCAAACCCGCTAGAATTACAACTTAAGAGTTTCATTAGTTTCAATAGGGCTGGTGACCAGCCTCTCTACTGATAACAAACTATTGATAGTAACATCATCCTCCACTGAAGGCACATAGGAGGAAAATACATCACCCTTAGTTCTACTCATTTTAGCCTTGTGGGCCTGAAAATATGACCCAATCTCATCCTCTACCCCTCTTAGATCACTTTAGGAAAATCCAAAAGAATTATTGGGAAAAAAAAAAAAAAAACAAATAGATCACTTTAAGAAATAAAGTAATACGTACTCGTGCCACGTACCCTACCAAAAAAGGCAGGAACATTTTCCAAAATTATACTCCTTAAATTTGATATCCTCACACCTCGTTTAATACTAGTTTATTATCCATTTTTTCTTTGTTTTTCTATTTAAACCTAGATAAAAAATTTTAGAACAGAACATTCTTTCATAATCTAACAAAAAATAAATTCAATCAACTAATATAATTATGTAATTTAATTAAAAATAAATTTAATTTTATAAAAATTAACTCAAAGAGCAAAATGAGGTCAATTTTTTAAAAATTGAATTTATTTTTAATTAAATTACATGATTACGTCAGTTGATTAAATTTATTTTTTTCTAGATTATACAAGAAGGTTATGTTTTAAAATTTTTAATTCAAATTTAAAGAAAAAAAGGAAAAAAAATTAACTTAATAATAAAATAGTAGTAAACGAAATATAAGGTATCATTACTCTTAATTTTGATTCCCTAACCTTTGTCAATACTTACTTGTTTATATTCAAATTAGCCAATCCACCATCACCACGTACGTGCCCATGTTCACACAGCTTGTAAGGCACAGCCATACAAGCAATCTTTTCTTATTTGGCTAGATTATTCAAAAATATCGAAGGGCTACTTTCAGATATGTGAATCATATTATAATTAATAAATAAATAAATAAATTGATTTGACATTACATCACACCCATCATTTTTGACTTTTCATAAATATATATATATACACATATGATAATTACTCCTCACTACCCCCATATATATATATATACAACGTGAAATGCTAAAACTCTCGAATTTGAGAGTATTATTTTTACGGAATGTTTTTTTTTTTAACTTAATAGTTAAGTAAATTTTTTTAAGTGATAGTGTAAATTTTAAAAAAAAAATATTTATGAATATAAAAAAATGAATGAATTTTTTTTTTTTTTTTTTTTAAAAAAGATGCATTTGGTGAGAATTTTCAGAATCTTTTTTCGGTAGTTGTAGCATCACTCATATAGAGCTTTGATTCGGTGGGTGGTACGTTTCCATGCTTAGATGTATTTAATGCCGACGTATGTGATTACAATGATTTAGTTGTCTCAATTAAATCACAGCTAAAGGTGTGAGCTTCATGCAAGGTCTGCGCGCCGGCCTTAAGCAAGCAAATACTAGCTCCCCCGTCTCTAAACTCCGGTCCCTCGGCTTCTCGGTCGTACCCTCCCAATATATAGCTCTCTCCGATAATCTCTCTCTCTGATGATTTATCTGCGTCCATATTTCAGAGAATACAGTTCTGATTGAGCAAAAACATCACAAATTAATTCATGCGTAGGTGGAGTTCTTTGCGAGTCTTCATATTCCGAACAACTTTAATTTTTCCGGTACGTTCTTCCCTCTGGCCTCTAATAGTTCGCATCTCTCGATCGTATATATGCTTCCGATCAATTTCGATCGATATCTTCAACGTCTCTGTTCTCTGAAAAAATATATTTTTGTTTTGTGTTTGAAATTCAGAGATTTGAAGATAATCAGCTTTAGGAGCTTTAAAACCAGCAAGCCATTAGGTGGGGTATTTTGATCATTCGATCTCGTTTGATATCGATCTTCGTATATATTCTTCGATCGATCACGTACAGTGTGATATGAAGAAGGGAGATTCAAGGGTATTGATCATGATCAGATGGCTGGCAGTCGTAGTGCTAATTTTCGTGGTGTTTAATGTATATACGATATCAATAACAAATTATGTGATGACCCATTCAATGATCACCAAGAGTCAAGCTGGTATGCATTCACAACCCTTGAATATTATGCTCAATTCCTTTTTCGCGTGAAATCAATTGCGAGTAGACTTGCATGTCTGACTCAGTCTTCGTGTCACCTAATTTTATTAGAGTATATCTATCGATTATATATATATATATATATATATATATATATATATGTATATATATCCTCTGTTTCATTCACTGAGCTATCAATAGTACTACGTTTGCATGATTAACCCTGGAGCTGTACGTTGATGTTCCTTTGGTTTTGGTGTGATAATTGGCTTAAAATTGACGTGTATTCCTGGTGATAAATTGGTCCCAACCATCCAAAGAATGCTTTGGTTGGTAAAGCATAATGTAATTTTTTGTAGACTCCTTCCCTTTTATAAAATTCATCTTTTTGTTTTTTTTTTAAAAACCCAACCATGCATTGAGCCAAATATGCATGGAATATACACTTTAATTACTCCCTCCAGCTTAATTTTGCTTTCCCTGTCCATCCTTCCCACTTGCTTCTACCAAGTCAACAAAAACAAAAGTACTTAACACAAGGCCTAAAATTATACAAAATATGGAAGTAGAGTAGATTTCTCCGGGTGAAGGTCCAAGTTCTTGAGAGATGAAGAAAAACAGACACGTGAAGTTGTTTTTATTTTTATTTTTTTACATGTATTTTTTTAATACTTAATTTTTTTAAAAAAATCATAATATTATTAAAAAAATACTTACTTAATCATTAAGGTCAAAAATAAAAAATCTTAACGGTAGCTCTCAGAGTAGCATTTTTGGTATTTCAGTAACTCTCGGCAAGTAATGGAATGTTTGGTGGAAAGAATCTTGGAAGATATTTATCCTGTTTGGATTTCTTTTAAGTCAAGGAAATTATATATCTATGAGAATATGAGATATTCATTTTTAACACATTCCAAACATTCTTTCCTATATTGGATCGTATAATATTATTCACATTCTTTCTCCATGGTTGCAGATACAAGCCGCTCGGTACCCAAATCAATTCGCCATCAGGAAAAACACGTTACAGCAAAAGATATCAGCTGCAACCGAGCCCACAACTTCTACGACATCTGTTCAATCAAGGGCCCAACAGTTCTGGACCCCACCATCTCCACATTCTTTCAAATGGACCCCATAAACTCAACCCCACAAAAGCCCTTGGTAGAAAAAGTCCGACCCTACGCCCGGAAGTGGGAGAATTTCACAATGTCCCGGATCAAAGAGATCACCCTTGTTTCAGGTCCACCAATCACAAAATGTCAAGTGCAACACAAGGCCCCCGCCTTGGTATTCAGCGCCGGTGGGTACACCGGAAACTTCTTCCATGAGTTCAACGACGGCTTCATCCCACTCTTCATCACCATCAACACGATCTTCCCCGACCAAGACATCGTACTCGTGATATCCAAGGCTCGTGATTGGTGGGTCAGCAAGTACTCTGAACTGCTGCGTGCTTTCAGCAAGTACCCTATTCTAAACCTGGATAATGATACATCCACCCATTGTTTTCCTTCTGCCAGTGTGGGCATGATCTCGCATGGCTTCATGACCATCGACCCTAAACTGATCCCAAACTCAAGGTCGACCTTCACCCATTTCCGTGCCTTCCTTCACAAAGCCTATGGCCAAAACCGCAAGGTCCAAAACCATCTCTCCGTGTCTACCCCTAAAAAGTCTCGGCCAATTCTTGTTTTGCTTGGTCGCAGTGGGGGAGTAGGCCGCCTGCTCTTGAACCAAAACGAAGTGAAACTCGAAGCAGAAAAGGTTGGTTTTAGTGTTGTTGTTTTCGAGCCAAAGGCTAGAACACCTTTGAGAGAGGCTTATGCGTTGGTAAACTCGAGTCATGCAATGGTGGGAATACATGGTGCGGCGCTTACGCATTCGTTGTTTCTACGGCCTGGCTCGGTGCTTGTGCAAGTGGTGCCGCTTGGGGCGGAATGGGTATCGCATGTGTGCTTCGAGATATCTGCTAGGGCCATGGGGTTAGAGTACATGGAGTATAGGATAAAAGCGGAGGAGAGTAGTTTGATGGAGAAATACGGCAAGGATGAACCGATAATAAAAGATCCTGTTGCTTTCCGAGGAAAGAATTGGTCCCCTGAGATAATGAGCATATATTTGAAGGAACAGAACGTTAGGTTAGATTTGGTTAGGTTGAGGGAGTACTTGAAGGAAGTGTATGTGAAAGCAAAAGTATTCATGGACAAGGAGGGATGATATTATTGCCGGTACTGCATGGTGTTAATATCCTGATCGATCAAAATCAAGGATGTAAACAACCTTTTTTTTTTTCTTTCTTTTTGTAATTGTTGATTCATTTCTTAATTTATCTGTAGAATATCTAAGAGAGACTCTGAGTGAAGAAGCCACGCATTTGTTCAAAGATTCGGCGAATTCAACTTACTCATGGACCAAAAAACTCGACACAAAATCAGCATGGTGCAACTGTGCATGTATCCCATGCATGCATCGATCTCAACCTTCATATATAAATATAAATATATTCAATAAACAAACATATCTTATTCTTTGATTTTCTTGAGAATCATTATGCTTCTAAGAAGGGTGATTCTAAAAAGAATTTAAATGTTTTAAAAATAAATTTTATTAAAGAAGAAGGCAGGACTGTTGTTAAAACCAGCCACCCACATTTGGAAACTATCTTGATTTCTCACCAAGGAGTTGAAATAAAAGCCTCTCCTTTTAAGATTTCAAAACCAGGTAAAAATGTTTTGCTCGAAACAAAAAAGATTATTGAACAAAACAATTTTGTTAATCAATCTCTCCATACAATAGGTCTACAATTAGATCGTATAAAGAACTTGGTTGAAACACCTATTTTCCAAAAACCTGCCAAAACTATTGAAAAACCTTTGGTTATCTTACCTGAGAGAAGGCCAAAAATCGATTTTACACCGGCCGATAGTACTCTCGATAAGGTTAATCAAATGCTTGCTAACATCAAACAAGAAGTTAGTCAAGAAGGACCCTCTGTCAGTGCTTTAAGCAAAGACAGCAAAGGGGTTAATTTTAATGATTCTTTTTCTGTGAAAACTTTGGATGATGATGGTTTATCTGATGAAATCTTGTCTGATAACTCCTTAGTACAGAAAATAGACTTAATTCAAAATAGTTTTCAGGATCTTTCTCTGGAAAGGCCCACGATTGCCAAACTTGATTTGAAAAGACCTACTCCCATTGGTCTTACAAAAAATTGGTATTCTAGACCAACACCCCCTGACTTGCAGTTTGAGAAAAGAGGTTATATATATATATATATATATTCTGAAGAGGGTAGCAAGCTTATATATAGCATGCTCTATTGCTACCTGAATTCAGTGATAGGTACCGATGATGATAGTGATAATGCCAGATTGACAATGGCTTCCAACGCTTAATTAATTAGCTTTATTGTCGCACGCGACAGTACTTGAAAGTAATCTTCCTCTTGTTTTATAATATCCATGTTAAACCGATCCAATTTAGGCCTTGTTTGGATTGATCATAGAGCCTTTTAATTCATCTCATTTCATTTAATCATTATAATTTTTTCAATCTCTCACATAAAATATAATAAAAAATTCAATATTTTCAAATTCAAAAAAAAAATAAAAATTATAATAATATTTTATTCAACTTTTAATTTTTATCTCATATCATATCAAATTACTATCCAAACCTCCCATTAAGCACGCGTTAAATTAGTTCGATCAATTGGCGCATCTAATGTCGACCCCGCATAGTATTAGCTAGTTTAATCAAGGATAACTATATATATTGATGCAAAATAGAATAAGAATTATTTTAACAGTAAGTTAATCAACAATAACTAAAACAGAGAAAAAAACTTGTAGAGTATGGCTTATTTATAAAAGCCAAAAACTCATCCTGAAACCCACTTCTTTAGGCTAAAGGGATTTCGACCCCTAATGTAATTGAGATACGAGAGATCATGAGAGATTGTAAATCCCATTATAGTGAAATATTTGTCCTCTAAACGACCAATGAATGTAGGCCCTATGTTGAATTACTTAAATTTGTGTGCCTCCATCTCTATTTATATTTTCTGTATTCTTTTCCTATTACTATTGGGGATGTACATGCGGGCACTATATCCACATCCCAAATTGTTGTCGTGGGCTTCAAACCGCCTCATTGAGGCCTACGCCACCTCCGTGGGCCGAGGATAACTTTTTCTCATCTTCCAGCGTGTTGGGTGATTTTATGTTTCAACATATATAGCAGACCAATACAGTACTAGATGCTTATGGCTAGACATTATTTGGTCGTTGCTGGAGATTTATGATTCGTCTAGATATATATAATATCTCAGTATATTTGTGAACAGTAGTGAAATAGTTTGAGTTAAGATGTTTTATTAAGTTTTGATAAATGAGAGAAAATTTTGAATAAAAATATTATAAATTTTTTAATATTATTTTTGTTTTAAAATTTTAAAAAATAGTACTTTTCTGTATTTTATTTGGGAGTTTGATAAAATTATAATGATTAAGTAACGAATAAATAAAAAAGTTGAAGATTTAAATTTGAAATTTTTTTTTGTGTAAACTGAGTGATGTTTGGAAAATAAATATCTTAAAATACTTGAGATCAGTTATATTGCCAAACGTATCCTAATTATTAAAAATTTGTTTGGACTGATCTAAGATCATATGTATAAAACAAAAGAGTAATGCTACGTATAGTTATTTTTGCGCATTCTACTTATGTGATTAGCTGCATCAATTTTTTTAATACTCAATCAATCACATCAGTGGAGTGTGTAAAAAAGTACACAAAAATGACTTTACATAGAATTTTTTAAAACAAAAAGGCTTTTGTGCTGGCTGGGCAATGGAAACTACAGTTTGAGTTCTTTCTTTTGGGTTATATAACATGATCGGATCTTCTTTCTGATTTATTTTCATATTGGACATTAATTGTAAGAGATTAAAGATTCTTTAAATTAAGTTTTTCTGACTTGCAACGAATAATATATATATATATATGAAATGAGCATTACAATATTTATTATTATTATTTAAACATTTTAAATAGTATTTTTAAAATTTGTAGGTATTTTTTTTAATTTTCAATTAAGAAAAAAAAACATTAATCTCATTGTAACATCTCTTTCTCTAATAAATTCATTTTTAGAGTTCTTGGGAAACCGGCGTGCTACTAAACTTTGACTTAAAATACTATTTTTCTTAACGAAGCGACGAAAGATTCCATAAATAAATAAGTCAATTTTTATTAAATACTTAAAATTCAGAAGAGAGTATGTGGAAGTGCTATTTAAATCAATAAATTTTCATGAATTTATCAAAATAACTTATTAACAAAAAATATAAAATTGAATATAACATAAACCGTTTAGGCCTCTGCCTTGCCTCCCTGGGCCAAGTCTTATCTAGCAGTTCCATCCTCCTAAGATTATCACCCGAGGTCGTTAAAACATAAAAATATACAAAATTGAGTCAAATACTCAATTAGCAACATATCATACAGTAAACATAAGAAACATAAGGTTTCTTGAAAAATATCATACAGTCAAATACTCAATAAGCAACATATCATACAGTAAATATAAGAAACATAAGGTTTTTTGAAAAATATGCACACTCATAAATACATATGTAAATAACATGAACACGTATCTAATTTGTACATGAAATGCATTAACTTGTCTTTCACTTGTCATAGGTTGGTACCCACTATTGACTCCCATGAGTTAGGGTTAACGAATCTAAGTAGATCCCGATTTCGCCCATGGTTGCGGGTTATGGAATTCATATATAAAGAAGACACATTTGGTGCACTACCAGCATGTATGACCTGTCAATGCAATATGCCCCTAACATATGGTACCGTCTTCATATATAGCATAGGCCGTTAGGTATTTTATCATTCATGCTTCATCATAATCATACTTGCATACTTGTCATATCATGAATTTCAAGTGAAATTGTGCCCTTTCAAATGAAATCTCATATTCTTTCATAAAAGATTGCGATACATGTTTCTTCACAAAAATTATGATTTTTCGTAAATTATTTTAATGCATAAACCTTCACATAAAATCATGAATTTCACAAAATATTTTGATGCGTATGTCATTGAATCTAGCAAGAAACCTATACATAAAATCATGGCATTCATTACTTTATCACGACTTGGATACATTAAAAAAGGAGTTTCTAATAGAGGGTATATATGCACAATACTTTAATAATAGACATGTTCTTTACCATACATACGTGTAAGGGTATGATCATGCTACTTGCCTCGTCTCGTACCACTAATCTAATATTTTTGGGACATGGTTGATTACCTATAAAATAGGCAAGTAATTTCTGTAAATTTCTAATTACTCACACACTTCGTTATTAAAACTTGAAAAAGCCTAAAATCCACAAAATCCTAGAATTTTGTCACTCCTTAAATACTTTGATTTTTACAAAATTTCTCTAAATAATATTACACAATTCAATCCTAAAATCCTATTATTCCATATATTGACCTTATAATATTATCTATGCAAACAAGTGTTGACCCCAAAATATACACACATTAAATCCGTAATAGGCCCTCTACATTCCATTTACTCATAACCCCATAACATATAAATATGCACCTCGCTAAGATATATCAATCGGTAAGGAACAATAGAGAGGGGGAGAGACATAATATCGTGAGAGAAGATAACGTGGGGGAGAGAGGGATAGTGTTTGCTAGAGTGAGAGATATGGTGTCTAACTTAGAGAGAGAGAGAGAGAGAGAGAGAGAGAGAGAGCTTTACCGAGAAGTAGGTAACAACAGAAGCTTACAAGTTGATATTGGGGTGGTGCTCGGTCCACTTATGGATGGTTTCAGTTTGGCATTGGAGAAATAGAGAAGGATGGCTATTAAAGTTGATGTAATTTTCATAATTACTGATATGCATATTCTATTTAATGCTTTGCTATATTTAGCTTGATATATTTAATTTACATGTATCGGGACTCATATTCCCATTTAACGCCTTGTGTGTATCTGCGTGACTATATAGTCTGTAACCAAGAAGTTTAATGGACAAGGAATTTATAGAATCAATCCTACAGATTAGAGGATTGAGTTTTCCCTTCATTTCTCTATTTTTTCTCTTCATTTTTATTTTAACTCTAACAATTGGCATAAGAGCCAGGTTCAATATGAAAAAGGGTGATATGGCAGCACCTAGTTCTTCTCCTACTGTTCCAATATTCAGTGGAGAAAACTATGACTATTGGAGTATCAAAATGAAGACTCTCTTCATGTCACTTGATCTTTGGAATGTGGTAGAAAATAGGTGTCACTGTTATTATAGAAGGAACATCTGAAACAAACCAAAACAAGATAGATAGATAAAGAGACCTTTGTTTACTCTACATCAAGCTGTTAGTGAAGCTATCTTTTCAAGATTGATGAGGGTCACGACTTCAAAGCAAGCTTGGGAGATTTTGCAACAAGAGTTTCAAGGTTATCTCAAAGTTAAAACTATTAAGCTTCAACGTTTAAGAAGAGAACTCGAGAATTTGAAAATGAAAGAGTCTGAAAATGTAAAAGACTATTGTTCTAGGCTTATTGAGATCATAAATCAGATGAGAGTATATGAAGAAGAAATAACATATGCAAGAATAGTTCAAAAAATTCTTATTAGTCTCACAGAGAAATATAACCATATGGTTGCTGCTATTGAAGAGATTAGAGACCTTTCTACTCTTTTTGATACTGAATTAATGGGATCCTTATATGCCCATGAACAAAGAATTGATAGAAGAAGTGAAGGTTCCTTAGAGAATGCATTTCAGTCTAAGGTTAACTTGAAAAATCAGAAACCAAGAGATTTTAAAAAGAAGTACAAAAGTGGAACAAAAGGAGGAGAAAGTTCTCAAAGAAAAGGAAACTCGAAAGGAGATTTTCCTCCTTATGGTATTTGTAAAAAGAATAATCACCTTGAAAATGATTGTTATCATCAAGGGAAGCCGCAATGCACTAATTGCAAGAAGTTTGGCCATGTTGAAAAAGATTGCAGATTCAAGAATAAAAATCAGCGAGCCAACTACACAGAAGAAAATGAGGAGCAATTGTTCTATGCATGTCAAGCCACTGTTGAGTAGAAAAGTGAAGAACGGTTCCTTGATAATGGCTGCAGCAATCACATGACTCCAAATGAAGGTATGTTTTCAAAGATTGATAGATCTGTCAAAGTAAAAGTGAAGCTTGGAAATGGTGATTTAGTAGAATCAAAAGGAAAAGGCACAATCACCTTGGAAACTAAGAAAGGAACCAGATTTATTAATGATGTTCTTTTAGTTCCAAGTCTTGATCAAAGTTTATTGAGTGTTGGTCAAATGATGCAAAATGGCTACTCTTTACTGTTTGACAAAGAAGTGTGTACCATTTGTGATTTAAACATCATAAGCAGGCTGTGGCAGAAATTAAAATAAAAAATTATAGGAAATTTTCCATACAATGGCAGTATCAAAAAGCTATGGTTGCTAAGCTTAATGACACAACTCTTTGACATCAAAGTTTTGGTCACTATAACCTTAATGCCTTGAGAGTTTTGAATCAAAATAATATGATCAGTAATCTATCGCTACTCGATTTTAATATGTCTTTATGTGAGGGTTGCATGTTAGGGAAGCAACACAGACAACCTCTTCCTAAAGGTGAAGCATGGAGAGCTAAAAAGGTATTAGAACTTGTTCACACTGATGTGTGTGGTCCAATGAGAACTCCTTCTCATAGTCAAAACAGGTACTTTATATTGTTTATTGATAATTTCTCAAGAATGACATGGGTTTACTTCTTTAAAGAAAAGTCTAAAGTTTTTGGCATCTTTAAGAAGTACAAACTCCTGGTTGAAAACCAAAGTGGCAGCAAGGTAAAGAAATTGAGGAGTGATAGAGGAACATAATTCAACTCAAAGAATTTTGATGAGTTTTGTGAAGAAGAAGGGCTTGAACATCAGCTTACAGTTGCCCATACTCCTTAGTAGAATGGAGTTTCAGAAAGAAAGAATATGACTGTGATAGAAATGGCAAGATCCATGATATTTGAGAATGGACTTTCAAAAAGATTTTAGGCAGAGGCTGTTAACACATCAGTCTATTTGCTCAATAGATGTACAACAAAGGTTGTGCCAAATCAAACTCCAATAGAAGCTTGGAGTGTTCAAAACCCTACTGCAAGTCACTTAAAGATTTTTGGGTGTATGTGTTATATTCATGTACCACTACAAAATAGGCACAAGCTTGAAGAGAAATTTGAAAAATAAGTCTTTTTGAGTTACAGTTCTCAGTCCAAGGGATATAGAATCTATAATTTGGATTCAAAGCAACTTGTAACCAGTCAATATGTTGAATTCAATGAAAATGCTAGTTGGAAGTGGGATGAAGAAAAGATAAATACTCAATCTGTTTCTATACCAGAAGTGTTGGAAACAATGCCATTAAATTCTGAAAATCGGAATGGAAGAAGAGAAGCAATAGAAGATGAAGAAAATGTCAGTCCAATGGAATCACCAAGAGCTAAACCAGTAACTCCTTCAACTGCAATGTCCTCACTTGAATCCCCACCATGAAGGTTAAGACCTTTGGCTGAAATTTATGAATCATGCAACTTTGTTTCAGTTGAACCTCAAAGTTTTGATGAAGTTGTGACAGACAGAGTATGGATTGATGCAATGGAGGTGGAGATTAGAATGATTGAAAAGAACAAAACATGAGAGTTGATGGATTGTCCTGACCAAAAAGACATTATTGGGTGGATCTATAAAAGGAAGCTTAACTCTCATGGTTCTTTGAAGAAATACAAGGCAAGACTTGTGGCTAAAGGCTATTCACAACAGTTTGGTATTGACTATAATGAGACCTTTGCACCAGTTGCAAGGTTGGACACCATTCAAACCATTTGTGCACTTGCAGCTTAAAACAGTTGGAAGATTTTTCAACATGATGTCAAATCAGCCTTTTTGAATGGAGTTTTAGAAGAAGAAATATATGTTGATAAGCTAGAGGGCTTCATAAAATAAGAAGGCAAAGTGCTTCGATTAAAGAAAGCTTTATATGGGCTTAAACAAGCTCAAGGGCTTGGTATGGCAGAAGTGACAGTTATTTCAATGAAAAAGAATTCAACAAAAGTGAGAGTGAGCCTACACTCTATGTCACAACCAAAAGTGGAGGTATTTTGCTTGTCTTTCTATTTGTTGATGATTTAATTTTTATTGGAAACAATATAGAGATGATGGAAGAATTCAAAAGAGATATGATGAGCACTTTTGAGATGAGTGACTTGGGACCTAAGCACTATTTTCTTGGAATGGAAGTGAATCAAGAAGGTGGAATTTTTATTTCACAAAAAAAGTATTCTGAAGATATGTTGAAAAAGTTTCAAATATTTGGAGCAAACCTGTGGCTACACCCCTTATTGCTAATGAGAAACTCAAAAGGGAAGGTGAAGCAAAGGAGGTTGATGCAAGCACTTATAGAAGTCTAATTGACAGTTTGTTGTATCTAATTGCTACTCGACCAGATTTGATGTTTGCTTCTAATTTGTTGTCCACGTTTATGCAAAGTCCAAGTCAAATTCACCTTGGAGCAGCTAAGAGGGTTCTTAGATATGTGCAAGGAACCATGGACTTGGGAATTTGGTACAAACTGTGACGCCCCCAAATTTCGCTTGGGATTGAACGGACATTTGAAGCGTCGAGACATGCAACACAAGGTTACCTGCCCCCGTTCATGACATATAAGATGCAATGTTCCTAACATGCATCTAGCATTATGCAATATTCGCAGCGGATAATTTTTTTCTTTAGCAATATTATGCACCAAACTAAAAATATCCCAAATACTTGAAACATATTTCATACATAAAGGCATACTAAAAAGCCGTGATCACCACACTAGTCTAAAATGGTTGTGATCAAAAGAATACTTGAGATACAAATCCAAAAGTACAAGTATTAACCTAAGTTAAATACTATACCATCATCAACATCGCACCGTGGCCTAGTCGACCGTATTCAGTTGGTCAGATTCCAATTCTCCTTTGGGTCCTGTAACAAGATCTACCATTCGGGGGGAATGGTAGTTGGGACTACCACAGTGAGATTTGATTACAAATCTCAGTAAGTTAACATAAAACTCACACACAGGTTAAAAATGCATGCATGGCAGTAAAAGCATAAATGCATAATTATAGTCATACATAAACATAGTATAACTTGACATATAGCATGACTTAACCAGAACTTAAGCGTGAACTGAACTTGACTTAACATGGCATGAACTTAAGCTTAAAACATAACATGAACAAACAACATAACATGAACGTGAAACATAACATGGACTTGAAATATAGCATGAACGTAAACCTGCATAACATAAATAAGAACTTGAAAATAACATAAACTTGAACATAACATGTACGTGAGTATAACATAACATGGACTTGATCTAAAACTTGACTTATCATGTATTTGATCTGAAACTGGACTTAACATAAACTTGGAATCTTATTCAATTGTCTTGATTAATAACGTGCGTTAATACGTACTCCACAGTTGTTGTGGCCCCACGTATTCAAGTAACATAAAACATAATACGTACTCCACAGTTGTTGTGGCCCCACGTATTCTACATGTCACAATTGCTGTGTCTCATGTAGTGTATGCTCCACAGTTGTTGTGGCCCCATACTTCATGCTCCACAGTTGTTGTGGCCCCATGAATACACATAACATAAAATATAATACGTACTCCACAGTTGTTGTGGCCCCACGTATTCTACATGTCACAATTGCTGTGTCTCATGTAGTGTATGCTCCACAGTTGTTGTGGCCCCATACTTCATGCTCCACAGTTGTTGTGGCCCCATGAATACACATAACATAAAATATAATACGTACTCCACAGTTGTTGTGGCCCCACGTATTCTACATGTCACAATTGCTGTGTCTCATGTAGTGTATGCTCCACAGTTGTTGTGGCCCCATACTTCATGTAACATAAAATATAATACGTACTCCACAGTTGTTGTGGCCCCACGCATTATAAGTAACATAAATATAATACGTACTCCACAGTTGTTGTGGCCCCACGCATTATAAGTAACATAAAATATAATACGTACTCCACAGTTGTTGTGGCCCCACGTATTATACGTAACATAACATATCTTATCTTTCTTAATGCATGAGATATTAATTAATATCATATATTTTTTTCTAACATGACGTATACTTGTAATGGCACAATATGATTTAATCATAAACATTTCATGGCATACTTGTATCAGATGGCATACTTAACATGGTATACTTATAACATACAACATTGTATAATAGAAAAGATTATGTAACAGATAATTATTCATGAGAGATTAAATCATACGTAGCAGATGAACATGAAATGACATAGCATGACATGGCATATACGATAACATACATACATAAATTGTAGTTCTCTTACCCATCACACATACACAATAAACTGATAGTAAGTTAGAGGCTAACTTACTCGATCGTCGCGTTCTATGAGAATAGAGTACGAAACACGAGGAACTGCACAACAGTTGGAAGAGGAACACTCAAGTCCTTAAGATTTTCACTTCTGAACTCAATTGTCATATTGTAAGCACTTGCAACACCACGGCAACTTGAGGTTTCACTATACTCGGTCGGTAGTTCCGAGCTCTATATAGCTCTTCCCATACCCATGAGTTCCGTAAAGCATCCCAATATGTTTCCATATTTGAACCTTCATGAAGTGCATCAAATGTAGCTTCTGCAGCTAGCATTCCTGATTTCATTGCCGTGTGTGTCCCCTTTATCTTTGGTACATTTAAGAATCCAGCTGAACATCCAATAATTGCTCCTCCAGGGAAAACTGGATACGGAAAAGACTGATAACCACCTTCATTAAAAGTGCGAGCACCATACTGGAGAACAATCCCACCTTCTAAGAGTGATTTGATGGCAGGATGATGCTTAAATTTCTGAAATTCCTCATAAGGGTTCAGAAAAGGATTGTGATAATTCAAAGCAACTACAAAGCCAATTGCAATCTGGCTATCACTAAGATGATACAGAAATGATCCTCCATATGTCTTTTGATCTAAGGGCCATCCTAAAGTGTGAAGCACAGCACCAGGGTTGTGTTTTCCCTTCTCAAACTCCCAGACCTCTTTAATTCCTAAAGCATAAGTCTGATGTTGAGCATGCGCTTTCTCTCTCAAGTTGTATTTTTTTTTTCATTATTTTCTCTGATAATGATCCTCGACAACCCTCAGCTAGAAGCATTATTTGCCCTTTTAATTCCACGCCACGCTGAAAAGTTTCCTTCTTTGAACCATCTTTGGCAACTCCCATATCATTAGTTGCAATGCCAATAACCTTGTTGTTTGCATCATATAATATCTCACTAACAGCAAAACCAGGATATATTTCTACCCCCAATTCTTCAGCTTTCATCCCCATCCAACGTACACTTAAACTCTTCTTGTTTCCACTGTGGAAGAAGTTCATCTAGTGCCCGGGGTTCAAAAACATTCCCAGAAAGGATGTGAGCGCCTACTTCAGGACCCTTTTCAACTACACACACCGAAAAAATCAACACCCTTTTCACAGCACATTTGCTTCAAACGTATAGCCGCTGATAACCCGGCCGGTCTTGCCCCAACAATAACAACATCGTACTCCATAGACTCCCGGTCCGATTCACTACTGAAGCTCCTGAAATTTCTGCTTGCACAGTGCTATGGCTTCACTACAGAGATCGGGAGGCGGAGGGAGATGGAGGACGCCATGGTCATCATACCAGGGTTCATGTCACGCACTCGCGATCAAGTCGGTGGTTGTATGGCCCCGGTCTCTAAAACCTCCGGCGAGATCTTGCCCGTCCATTTCTTCGGTGTCTACGATGGCCATGGTTGTTCTGGCATCTAGGTCGCGTCTTCCGGCCAAGTCGCGTCGGTTTCCATGATCAGCAACCTCCAAGTTGGCTAGCGCAGTGAGGACTTCCGAGTCGGTGTCGTAGAGCTTAGCTCGGTTGAATCCCTGTGATTTCAGAAGCTCCACCACTGCGGAGGAACAGCCGAGTTTCACCATCATAAAGGGTTCCTTTGGCTCGGTTATACGCAAAAAAGTCCTCACATAAAACGTCATGGCCCTTTGAACAGAAGAAACAATTACCACAAGGCATGATGAAAGCTCCCACAACACGGGATCCAAGTGGATATCTTTCAACTATTTTTCTGTCAGTAAGAGGCCCATATTCAACAACTTCACCAGTTATCTCATGCCCCACGACACAAGGACTAGCAAACGGAAGTTCACCTTTCATAACATGGAGATCAGAGTGGCAGACTCCACAGGCCTTGGTCTTGATGAGAACTTCGCCCACCTTGGGACGAGGCATACAGAATTCTTCGATTGTAAGGGGCTTGTTGGGTTCCCAAAACACAGTTGTGCGCATGTACGACGACAGTCCGACTCCCCCCAGTGAGCTGGAGTTAGAATAACGACGAAACGAACCAAGACCACCCCAACCATTAACGATGATCTTTTTCTCTTTGTTGTTGTCGTTTACGTTAGAGATGGCATGGTGGGTCGAGAATCTGTTGCCGAAGCACCAGGAAGATCTCGAGTAGTGGGTCTCGGCGATGGCTCTCCGAATCATTATCATACGGGGTAGGCCATCTGGTTTTGCTCACCCAAAAAGCTCACGACCACCTCACCCATATCGCACTCGATTGTAACGAGAAGAAAAATCAACCTCCCCTGAATTGCAGAAGGTCCAAAAATCTAAAACTTGGGGGAGCTCTAATATCCCGAACGGAAATCAAAATATCTTGTATCTGTGGCCTGGTTTGACCACGTCAGCAGATTATAAGTATGCCTAATCAAAAACAGTACCGCTACACTCTTCTCCAGCCGATATTCTGCGATTGTTGCTTCTCGATACTACCCTTCTTGTTCGTCTTCTTCTTTGATTTGATTTTTTTCAATTATAGAGGTGTGATAAAGATCTGAGAATTAGAGGCCTTGGCTCAGATAGATAGTAGCATAGTTGGGATAGATCTGACGCATTTTCTATCAGAAAGAAACAGAATAAAGCACCCATTTTCGGTTGGATCTTCAAATAAATCAACGGTGAATTAAAACATTGATTAAAACGCGTAAATGTTTTATTTTAAATAAAACACTTTAAATAAAACATCACGATGAATTAAGGTAGAATATTATTTTATAAACTAAAATTTATAAAATAATATTTCCTCATCATTATATAAAATGATAAAGTACCGTTAATTAATCGAAGATGATAAAACCAATTAATTTAAATAAGAGTTTTCAACGTAAAATTAAACATCTTAATATCTTAAAACAACTAAAATATTTAATCTAAGTAATTATCCACAATTATAATATTTTCAGAGCTCATTAAATTATTATAATTGTGCTACTTTAAAAACAAGCTTATCTAATACTTTGAAATTCGATGGATAAGATCCGGGAAAACGCCATCGAGGTACAACGCTTAGGATAAAACTGTTCATGATTTTACAGCTGTCGGTGAAGAACAAATTACGTGATTTACGGAAAAGATAATCTATACGCGTGATTCCAGATGAGGGTAAAGACGAGAGAGATGTGATTGCTGTCGGGAAATAATCCAAAACTGATAATTTTAGTGGGCTGTTACACAAGCCATGCTCACAGCCCGAGTTAATAGGTTTTACAGATAGCGATAGGGCATGATTACTTGATGATATGGGAAGCACCTCAGGCTTTTCTTTCAATCTGGGAACATGAGTTTTTTCATAGGGTTCAATGAAGCAACCAACAGTTGCTCAATCAACAGCTGAAGCTGAGTATGTGGCTATTGCGGGGGCTATTAATCAAGTTATTTGGCTAAGGAAAATTATGGAGGACATGGGTGAGAAACAACCAGGACTAGTTGATGTATTTTATGACAACAAGTCAGCCATAACTATGATTAATATCCTGTTTATCATAGTAGAACAAAGCATATTTCAATCAAGTATTATTTTTTTAGGGAAGTTGAAGCAAATGGTGAAGTTAATTTGAAATACTATGTCAAAGGAATCTTCTGGCAATTTAAAGTCAGCAAATTCTATCCATTTAAAGTTAGCAAATTCTATCCACTTAAAGTCAACAGATTCTATACCTTGTACAACTTTGACAGCTATCTTCTATATTTGTAAATCTTTTATTCTTTTCTTAATTAGGATATACTAGCTGTATGCTATATATAGGCAAATCTGTGTATGGTAGTTTAGTTGATTTTAAGGGTAGAAGGTTAGCTTTATTCTGTATATATAAGTGGGAATTCTCCACTGAGAGATACACATTTTTTGCTCAAAGATCTCTAAGTTTGTCATGGCATCAGAGCCACAATTCTGAATTCTCACGTGTCTCTTGTCCAACTCAGCCCTAGTTCAGTCTTTGTTCTTCTCACGTGTCTCTTGTTCTCAAGTCCAACTCAGCCCTAGTTCAGTCCCTTGTTCTCGGTTATTCTTGATCAAGTTCTCTCGGCCTCATGTCTTCAGATAAGTCTAATGCTTTCCTAGTTTGTTTTAATGGCAAAAACTACTCAGCATGGGCATTCCACTTCAAGATATTTTTCAAAGGCAAGGATCTATGGGGTCATGTTGATGGCAACAACCTTGCTCTTGACAAAAACAAAGACAAGGATCAGCATGCCAAATGGGAGGTCAAGGATGCTCAAATCATGGCGTGGATTCTAGGATGTGTCGAATCCAACATCATCTTGAACCTTCGACCTTCCAAGACCGCAGCCGAGATGTGGACTTACCTCCTGAAGCTCTACAGTCAGCACAACACTGCTCGTTGGTTCCAGCTTGAACATGACTTGCCCAATCTCCAACAAGACAGTTTCTCTATCTCTAATTTTTACTCTAACTTCATGAATCTTTGGGCTGAATATACTGATATAGTCTATGCTACCTTACCTCCTAAAGATCTTTGTTTTGTTCAATCTGTCCATGAAACTACTAAGAGGGATCAATTTCTTATGAAATTAAGATCTAAATTTGAAGGCACCAGGTCTAATCTTATGAACCGAGAACCTGTCCCGTCCTTGGATGCATGTCTGTTCCCGTGGCTTATGCAACACAAGGCAAGCCAAGAGGTAGGGATATGAGCGATGTTTAGTGCTTTTGTTGCAAAGAATTAGGCCACTTCGCTTCAAACTGTTCTAAAAAATTATGCAACTAGTGCAAAAAGGATGGCCATATTATCAAAGAATGCCCTACCCGACCCCTCAAGAGATCTGAAACAGCATATACTGCAACAGTTGGCTCTTCTAGTACTTGTAGTTTTGTGGATACAGCACCTCTGACACAAAGTGCTCTTGCTCCTGTTCAACATGTGACCCCTGAAATGATTAAACAAATGATCATTTCTACATTCTTTGCTTTAGGAATCTCAGGTAAACCCTTCTCTACATCACCTCTTTAGTACTTTAATTATAGGGCTTCCCATCATATGACAAACAATGCTCATTTCCTTACCAATATAAACAAATATTCTGGAAATCTCAAGATTCATACTGTTGATGGCAACCATTTACATATCACAGTCACCGGTGATGTTTCTCATTCTCTAACCAATGTCTTTGTCTCTCCTAGTCTTACCACTAATCTAGTTTCTGTTGGTCAGTTGGTTGACAATGATTGTAAAATGGAATTCTAAATCTGGTTGTGTTGTACAGGATCAACAATCAGGGAAGATGATCGCGAGGGGGCCTAAAGTAGGACGTCTTTTCCCTCTCCAATTTCCTTTGTATCCATGTTTTTCTTTGCCCTTTGTCACTTGTAATTCTGCTCATGCTAATTACTGAGCATGGTATAAACATCTTGGACATCCAAACTCTAATGTACTTCATGGTTTGCTAAATTCTAGTTTACTTGGGAATAAAGAGTTACCATCTCTTAGTGTTGTTCAATTTGATTGCAATTCTTGTCGACTTGGCAAAAGTAAAACTCTGTCATTTCCCACTCACACATCAAAAGTAGTCCAACCTTTTGATATGATACATAGTGATGTGTGGGGTATGGCACCGGTTACTTCTCATGCTAATTACAAGTACTTCGTCACTTTTATTGATGACTATAGTCGTTTCAAGTGGATTTATTTCCTGCATTCTAAAGATGAAGTATTCTATGTTTTCAAGCTCTTTCATTCTCATATTCAGACCCAATTTTCTGCCAATATCAAAATCCTTCGATCTGACAATAGGGGTGAGTACATGTCTCATTTATTTCAAGAATTTTTGCAAACTAATGGCATACTCTCTCAACGGTCTTGTCCTTCAACCCCCCAACAAAATGGGGTGGCTAAAAGAAAGAACCGTTACCTTCTAGATGTTGTTCACACCCTTCTTTTAGAGTCATATGTCCCCTCTCGATTCTGGTGTGAAGCTTTCTCCACTGCTGTTCACCTCATCAACAGATTGCCTTCTCCCTCATTGAACCACGTCTCTCCTTACACTCGGTTATTTGGTCACACTCCAAATTATTCTAACCTTCGTACCTTTGATTGTGTGTGCTATGTTCATCTTCCTGCACACCACAAAACTCACGGCTCAGTTAGTCCAATGTGCTTTTTTAGGATATTCTGTACACCATAAAGGTTTTCTTTGCTATGATCCAAATCTACGTCATATTCGAGTTTCTAGAAATGTCATCTTTCTAGAAAACCAATATTTTTTATCCACTCACCATGATCCCCGTTCTCCTTCATTTTCTGTTCTTCCCTTGTTTATTAACTCTTATGCAGATCCCGTACATTCTAAGCCTCTCCTAGTGTATCAATGACGCTTCTCCAGCACATCAAATCAGACTTCTGCACCTCTCGAACCCCCTCAAGTTCATTCTCAGACTGCTAATTCTGTTCCAGGAACTGCACCTGCTCCTCTCAAGCATAGTACTCGAATTCATAGACCCCCAGATAGGTTTGGTTTCACCCCTCCTTTAAATTTGGTAGTCACCTTGTCTTCTACTCATATTCCCTCATCTTATAAGTAGGCAACAAAGCATAAGTGTTGGTGGAAAGCTATTGAAACAGAACTTTTAGCACTTGAAGAAAAACAGACTTGGGATATTGTTTCATGTCCCCCAACCATGAAACCCTTCGGCAGTAAGTTGGTAGTTTCTATCAAGCTTCGTTCTAATGGATCCATAGATCATCACAAGGCTCGATTGGTGGTTCTTGGCAACAAGCAAGAGTATGGCCTAGATTAGAATGAAACCTTCGCACCAGGAGCCAAGATGACCATTGTGCGAACCATACTAGCTCTTGCTGCATCTCAATCATAGTCTTTATATCAAATGGATGTTAAGAATACATTCCTACACGGTGATCTCAAGGAGGAAGTTTACATGAAACTTCCATTTGGTATGCCTACTTCCTCACCTAATGATGTTTGCAAACTAAAACGCTTTTTGTATGGTTTGAAGCAGGCATTGAGAGTATGGCTTGAAAAGTTTCGATCCACCCTCCTTGGCTTTTCCTTCACTCAGAGTCAATATGACTCCTCCCTTTTTCTAGAGAAGACATCTAAGGGCATAGTTGTTCTCCTTATTTATGTGGATGACATCGTTGTCACTGGTTCTGATATAGAGGGCATTTTTGAGATTCAGAAATTATTGCATTCTACTTTCCACATGATAGACCTTGGCCAGCTCACATACTTATTGGGGTTAGAGATGCATCATCGGCCTCAAGGTATCTTCTTGAATAAGTATAAGTATATTAAGGATCTGGTTCAGTTAGCTAGACTCAAAGACACTACTTCTGTTGACACCCCCATGAAACTTAATGTGAACTACTGACGTGACGAAGGGGAGCTTCTTCAGGATCCTACTCTCTATTGGAAGCTGGTTGGTAGTCTTATCTATCTAACCATCACCCGACTAGACATCTCTTATGATGTACATACCGTCAACAAGTTCATGCAAGCCCCTCCGCATCTCCACCTATTCGCAGTCCGACGTATCATTCAATACATTCTTGGCACACCTAGTTGTGGCTTATTTTCCCTACTAGTTCTTCACTCTAGCTACAAGCCTATAGTGATGCTGATTGGGCCAGCTGCCTAAACACAAGGAAATCTACTACCGGATGGTGTATGTTTCTTGGTGATGCACTTATCTCTTGGAAATGCAAGAAATAGGACTATGTCTCCAAATCATCAACTGAAGCAGAGTACTGAGCCATGTCTGCTGCATGCTCCGAGATCATTTGGCTGCATGGTCTCCTCACAGAACTTGGTTTCTCCCAAGTTCAACCTACTCCACTACATGCTGACAACACTAGTGCCATCCAAATTGCTCCCAACCCTCTATACCATGAACGCACTAAGCACATAGAGGTTGACTACCACTTCATCCGGGAGGTCTATGACCACCATGTTATCACACTCCCACATATTTCCACTACTCTATAGATTGTGGATATCTTCACCAAATCCATGACACGTCAGCGCCATAATTTCCTTGTTAGCAAATTGATGCTTGTAGATTTACCAGCATCAATTTGAGGGGGGATGTCAAAGGAATCTGCTGGCCATTTAAAGTCAGCAAATTCTATCCATTTAAAGTCAGCAGATTCTATACCTTGTATAGCTTTGATAGCTATCTTCTATATTTGTAAATCTTTTATTCTTTCCTTAATTAGGATATACTAGTTGTAGGCTATATTTAGGCAAATCTGTACATGGTAGTTTAATTGATTTTAAGGGCAGAAGATTAGTTTATATTCTGTATATATAAATGGAAATTCTCCACTGAGAGATACACATTTTTTGCTCAAAGATCTCTAAATTTGTCATATTGTACCAATGAAGAACAAATGGCTGATATATTTACTAAAGCACTTTCTAGAGTCAAGTTTCAATTTCTTCGAATGATGCTTGGTGTTTATGAAAAATACGTCAAGGGGGAGTATTAAAGTTGATGTAATTTTTATAATTACTACTATGCATGTCTTGTTTAATGCTTTGCTATATTTAGCTTGTTATATTTAATTTACATATATCGGGACTCATATTTCCATTTAATGCCTTGTGTGTATCTATGTAACTATATAGTCTGTAACCAATAAGTTTAATGGACAAGGAATTTATAGAATTAATCATACAGATTAGATGATTGAGTTTTCCCTTCATTTCTCTATTTTTGCTCTTTATTTTTATTCTAACTCCAATAGTGGTAGTGGCTTTGTGGGTCACGGTGGGGGAGCAAGAGCTCTGTTTTGAGGAGTAAAAATATGAGCTTTGTCGTATGGGGGTTGTTCGTGGCTTACCGTGGGCTCGGGCAAAGCTAGGTGGTTCGTTGGTGGCTTAAAACTGGAGAAGCTTGACGTTGGTTAGAGGGAGAGATAGTGACAAGAAGAGAGAGAGAGAGAGAGTGTGTGTGTGTGTGTGTGTGTGTTTAACGTTGGGAGGAAGAGAATCTAACGTGAGGAAGAGGTAGAGACAGTGGCGGAGCCACGTTGGGGCAGGGGGGCCATGGCCCCCCCAAGAAATTTGAAAAAAAAAATACTAATGTTAATTTTTTTAATTTAATAAAAAAATATTAATTTATAATGTGTTGGCCCCCCTCTAAATTTTATTTTGACCTCTCTATAAATTTATTCTAATACAAAGAAAAAATAAATAAAACACATCTCATATAAAATAAAATACATATTATTATTATAAATAAAATTTTAAAAAAATTTATAACTATAACTGGTATCATTTCTAGACCCTTTACATTTTTTAAAGCAATTCAATTGGTTTATGGCAATCTGCCAGACATGCTTTTACACAGTACATTTCCTTCTCACACGGCAGAATACCATATTTTCACATCTCATTCTCCACTTTTATTTTCTCAACAAAGGAAGCAGAAGATTTTACCTGTGCTGCTCGACTGTGAGGCGTGACCCGGTGACTGCCGACGGCCCGACAGACCATTTCCAATTTCTCACGGTCTCACTGCTAGCGCATCTCTCTCAGACTCAGACTCTCTCTCTCGCTATCTTGCAAGAATCGCAATCTGAAAGGCTGAAGCTGATCTCTCTCTCAATCGCTCGACTCACTCTCGCTCTCGGCATCTCAGAAAATCTCATTTCCATAAGAAAAAGTGAAAAGGTTAGTCCTTTAACCAGTTTAACGCCTTTTAGTTTTTGATGATTGATGAGAATCTTGAGAGATAAGACGGTCAAATAGTCAAATGAAAGTTGGCCCCTTTAATGTCTTGACATGCTTTTTTATTTTTTTAATTTATCTTTTTCTTTTATAATTCCTATTACTTAAATCTGTAAACAATTTCATGATATTGTCTCGACATGCTTTTTTATTTTTTTTTTAATTTATCTTTTTCTTTTCTAATTCCTATTACTTAAATCTGTAAACAATTTCATGATATTATTTGTTTATTTATTTAATAGATTAATAATTTTATTTATTTAATAGATTAATAATTTTTTCTATATAGTAAACTAATATTTTATTTTTTAATAGATTAGTAGACTGTAGACGTATTTGATAGCCCCTGCCAGTTCTCGTCGGCATCGTCGCATGGTCCCACGGAGCACTATTTCCTAACACATTACTCATTTATCTGTACGCAGGTATGTCTTTTCTCTTTAAGTTTTTTTTTTAATAGTATTATGTGTATTAATAAATTGTTTGATTTTCAATTTTAGATTGTTTGATTTTAATTTGAAACCTTATTATTAGAATATCTATAAAGTTTATCAAAATTTCTAACTTTATTTTATATGTTTCAATTTGATTTTAAATTTAGGTTCATGAATGATGTCTAAATTAAAAACTATCGACTCATTCTTCAAAAGAAAAGAAGTTGATCTTCCAGAAAATTCTTCTAAACTTCCAAGGATTGAATCTGAAGAAAATCCTGATCTTAACTCTCCAATTTTGGAATCTGAAAGAATTCATTTTACATCGTTGAATTCTAAAGAGATTGATATATCTTCTCTACAACGAGATCCGGGATTACGTCCTCCTATATGGGATTATCCAGTCAATCAGTGTGATGAAATAAGAATAGCTTATTTAAAAATGGGCCCATATCAAATACGTCTCTCAAAATATCCATTTTCTGGTTCTGAAAAGCATCCTCGTCGCTTTCAAGCTTCATGGTTTGTACAATTTGGATCTTGGTTAGAGTATTCTCCATCAAAAGATGCTGCATATTGTTTACCTTGTTATCTTTTTACAATGAAAGCATCTCAACGTTCTGGATGGGATATATTTACTGTCATGGGATTTAGAAATTGGAAGAAGATTAATAATGGAAAACATTGTGCCTTTTTGAATCATATTGGGGAGGATCCTTGTTCTTGTCATAATAATGCTGTGAAATCTTGTGAGGATTTATTAAACCAATCACAGCATATTGATAAAGTAATGAATGCACAAAGCTCTGAACAAATTCTGAACAATCGACTCCGTGTAAAAACATCTATTGATGTTGTTCGATGGCTTGCATTTCAAGGATGTGCCTTTAGAGGTCATGATGAGACCCTTGATTCAAAAAATCGAGGTAATTTCTTGGAGATGCTTAAACTCTTGGCTTCTTATAATGATAAGGTTGGAAAACTTGTTTTGGAAAATGCTCCTAAATCTTCAAAGTATACTTCACCCCAAATTCAAAAAGAGATTTTGGAAGTTCTTGCAAAGAAAGTAAGGAATAAAATTCGTGAAGATGTTGGGGATTCTCGATTTTGCATTATTGTTGATGAGGCACGAGATGAGTCTAAGAGGGAGCAAATGGCTATAATCTTGAGATTTGTTGATGTTGATGGTTTTATACAAGAACGATTTTTTGATCTTGTACATGTTAAAGATACATCGGCATTGACTCTAAAGAATGAAATATCTGCAGTTCTTTCTCGTCATTGTCTTGATATTCAAAATATTCGTGGGCAAGGATATGATGGTGCTAGTAATATGCGTGGTGAATGGAACGGATTGCAAGCATTATTTCTTAAAGATTGCCCATATGCATACTATGTTCATTGTTTTGCTCATCGATTACAGTTAGCATTAGTTGCTGCATCTAGAGAGGTGGTTTCTGTTCATGAGTTTTTTTCAAATTTAAACTTTATTATCAATGTGGTGGGCGCTTCATGTAAACGTTATGATGAATTGCAAGCTGCTCAGGCAACACATATTGCACATATGATAGCCATTGATGAACTTGAAAGTGGAAAAGGAGCTAACCAAATTGGCACTATCAAACGAGCCGGTGATTCTCGTTGGGGTTCTCATTTTTATTCTATTTGCAGTCTACTGCGAATGTTTGAAGCTACTTGCTCGGTGCTTGAAACTATAATAAAAGAAGGATCCACTTACTCTCAACGCGGGGATGTAAATGCTGCTTATAAAATGATTACCTCATTCCAATTCATATTTATTTTACATTTAATGAAGGAAATCATGGGTATTACTGATGTTCTTTGTCAAGTTTTGCAGCAAAAATCTCAAGATATTTTGAATGTCATGAATATGGTTTCTACTACAAAAGGACTCATTCAAAAGTTGAGAAATGAAGGTTGGGAAAATCTGCTTGAGAATGTTGTCTCTTTTTCCAAGAAATTTGATATTGATATCCCAGAATTGAGCTCTCGTTATATACAAGGTCGTGGTCGTCATCAACGAGATCACATTACGATAGAGCATCATTATCATTTTGAAATATTTAATGCTGCTATAGATTTTCAAATGCAAGAGCTTGACAATAGGTTTGGTGAAGGAACGACAAAGCTTTTAACCCTTAGCTCAGCTTTAGATCCAAAGGATGGGTATAAATCCTTTAATATTGATGATATATGTTGTCTTGCAGAAGAATATTATCCTCTTGATTTTTCTGAGAATGAGAAAATCAATTTAAGGTTTCAATTGAAGCATTTTGAAGTTGATGTGATGAGCAATCCAAAGTTTCAAGATTTGAGATCCATTGCAGATTTATGTCAAAGATTGGTAGAGACAGAGAAATCAAAGATATACTATCTTATTGATAGATTGATTCGTCTAATTTTGACTCTTCCAGTGTCTACAGCAACCAGTGAACGAGCATTTTCAGCTATGAAGATTGTTAAAACAAGGCTTCGCAACAAGATTGAAGATGAATTCTTAGCAAATAATTTAGTTATCTATATTGAAAGAGAAATAGCTAAGAATTTTGATTTAGATTCAATACTTGATGATTTTGTTTGTTTAAAAGAACGTAAGTTACAATTTTAGACACTATGTATTTTTTTTTTAATATATTTATATGAATGTCTTCATATTATTTCAATGATATATTGTTCTTGACATATCAAATACTTTTTTAACATATAAGTTGTATTAAATGTATTTTATTTTTATTGTAAATCTTTATATCAGATTATTATATATTGTAAAAAAAAATTATATAAAAGTAGAATAAAAAATATGTTATATATATTATTTTAATTTTATTTGGCCTCCCCTAGAATAAATTCTTGGCTCCGCCACTGGATACACGTGCAGTGCATGGGGCTGAGCATATATATAATGAGTTAAGGGGAAGCTTGGATGTTGAGATGAGAATTTTGAGTTTGAGTTTAGAGTTTAAAATATTAGTTTTAGTAATATTTTTGTATTGAGATTTGAAAAAGTTGTATTGGAATTTGAAAAAGTTGAATTATTTATTATATTTTGTATGGAAATTTAGGAAAGATGTAATGATGAGATGAGAATTTTGAGTTTGAGATGAGATATTTTGGTTACCAAACCTGCCCTTAGTTTAAGAGTTTTAACATGAAGACATTGGGCCTGACGGGCTTGGTTCCAGTAGTTTGCATGGCTTAAATCCAATTATTGAATATAATAAAACTCTATAATCCATTTAAATAAATTATGGGCTGTGGCCTGTTAAAATAATCCAAAAAATCTTGATTGGGTTTCTAGAATTATTTGCCCATTAAATTTAATTTAAGTCCAATAAATTTAACCATAGCCCATCCCCAATAATATTGGCTGAGGTTGTTATACTCATAATACCAAAATAAAACGAAATGAATAACTCCAATATATATGCAGAAATTCTAGATATGTAATGAAATTGTTGATTTTCTAAGGGACCAAACAGAGTACAGCAAGACTAGAGAGAGTAAAATAGAAAAGAAATATCGGATGGGAGGGGAAAAGTAAAATAAAATAAAAATCAGAAAGGGAAAGAAAGCTGTAAAAGAATATTTTAGAAAAAGAAATATGTTTAATAAATATACTATTTTCAGAAGGTAAGGTTCGTGATTTATTTCCATTTTCCAATAAAATTCTAGTGGCATTAAATTTCATTGGGAAGTGATCTGTCGTCATTGACGAAGTAAGATAGAATGATGCTCGTTAATTAGTTCTTCTTTAAAGTTATTGTCAGTGTATTTGATTTTTTTAAGTAGTTAAAAATGTTACCACCCATATATTAGTTTTTTTTTTAATATTTTAAAAAATAAAAATAAAAAATACGTCCATCGAAAATGTACCACGAGACTAAGAATAAATCTTTTTAATATTTTTAAATATATTTTTTTAAAAATTTATAATATTATTAAAAAATATTTTTTTAGTTATTAAATAAAAATAAACAATAGAGACACACAGAGACCGTGGCCGCGTTACTTTTTTTCATTTGAATTAGTGATAATTTGAATTGAATAATGTTAAATATAGTAGTGGAATATGTAAATATTATTTATTTTAAAAAAAAAGTAAAATTTATAATTAAAAAGTTAATTTTTTAATATAAATCTTATATTAATTTATTTAAAAAAAAAACTGCAAAACTTTTACGTAACTATCAGCAAATATCATTACTGAGTTGAATGAGGTCAACGATATAGACGCCCCCTGAATTCTATTTCTCCCGGGATCGGTCCTTTGTCTTGTTCTTTCGACTACCATACTCCTTTACTCTTGTTTACTCTCTCGATCTCACTCTCTCTCTACCGCCAGCAATGGAGGCCAAGCTACTAGAAGCTGCTATCCCTGGCGTTCCAGCCAGCCTCAAATCTTCAAGACCCACTTTGCTTCTCGCCTCCCAGAACACCCTTAACTTCGGTAGAAAGGGGCTTCGCCCTCCCCAAGTTTCTTGGTTTTCTTCATCCTCCTCGTCTCCCATTAGGTACAGAAAGGAAGATGTGTTTATATCGTTGTATTTCTTCAATTTCTTGCATGTTCACAACAAACATTTGAGCATTAACAGCACAATCTTGTAAAACTAATTCTACATTGTTATCACAACTAAAAATCTTTTAGTTAAATTGGGAACATTGAAGTCCGGATAAGGGTGGGTTGCTGGGCATTTTATAGAGGGATGACCACTTCATACGAAAGAAATACAACCTTTGGATCATATATCGTGCGATATTTTTCAATGCTAATACAACCTTACTTCATTTGTTTTAGTATTTGTTTAGAGTTGAAATTAAATTAGTTAGCCATATGCCAAGTTTATTTGAATGTCTAACCTCAAAGCGTGATACACTGATACGTTAGGTTATGTTTATGACCAGGCAATCAAAGTCATTGCCACGTCCTTTTTGTTTATTTTTGCTGTGAGAAATATTGATGCGGGAATTTTTGGATATGGGGCACAGCATTGAAAAAACAATGAATAGTGTGGATGAATTCTGTAAGCTAATTTATTAGGATATCACACAAAAGAAACTCCTCCAACTATCGAAAGGAGTGATTTTCGGTGTTGATTAAACAACTTATCACATGGTTCTTCTTTTGAAACAGACATGCAAGAAAGAAGAGGGTGGATGAGAGTGAGACCTTGACTCTAGACTGCATAAGGCACTCTTTGATTCGACAAGAGGACAGCATAATATTTAGCCTTTTGGAGAGGGCTCAGTATTGTTATAATGCAGATACATATAACCACGATGCATTCTCCATGAATGGATTCCATGGATCATTGGTTGAGTACATAGTCAGGGAAAGTGAAAAACTCCAGGCTCAGGTTATCTCATCTCCCAGAGAGAAAAATGCTCAAGGAAAAACTAGAGTAAAGATGCCACAAGTTTTCTAATTTGCTTCTCTTTGAAAACTAGGTGGGCAGATATCAGAGCCCAAATGAGCATCCTTTCTTCCCCGAGGACCTACCTGAGCCAATACTTCCACCTTTGCAGTACCCCCAGGTATCGAATACTATTCCTATCGATGCTTCATACAAGAGTTTCATAGATCTTTCCATTTTGATAACAGAAAAAAATGTGGGCCACTCCCTAGTATTCTATTCACTCAATGCTTGGGCTTATTCTTTTGTGTGATTCAAATGAGGAAAATTGGCACTGAAATCTTTCTATATGACAAGTTAAAATCTTCAACTATTATATATAGTTAGGTATTTTCAGGATCCTTTTTTTATCCATTCCTTTGATACACTGAGTTTCCAGAACTCATTTGCTTTTTACTTTCCTTTTATTTTATTTTTCCTCTTTTTCTTTTTTTTTGGGGGGGGGGCGGCGGGGCGCGTTGTTATACTTCTGTGCTTGGGTTGGGAGGACTTAATTGCCAAAAGTAAGTTTAATCAAACTTTTATAGAAATACAATGTAAATATAATTTATGACTTTGACGTTTCTTAACATCAGGGACCCATAACCAAAGAATTATAGCTTAACACTATGAAGATAATTAAACCTTGTAACGTCAGTTCTTGGTTGTTGTTGTCATCACTTTTTTTTTTTTTTTTTGTGTGCGGAGGGATGGAATCCTCCTTGTGATCTCTTTAGATAACATTTTTATTTATTGTTGATGAGAGGTCTCTTTTTAGGTTTTGCACCCCTGTGCTGAGTCGATCAATATAAACAATAAGGTGTGGAATGCGTATTTTAGAGATCTTCTTCCAAGATTAGTAAAAGCAGGAGATGATGGCAATTATGGATCAGCTGCTGTTTGTGACTCACTTTGCCTGCAGGTATAGCATCAAAATCTTGCTATGTTATCAACCTAAAGTATTTTTTTAATAGCAAGGCCAAGAGATACTAGAGTTATATATGAACTTGTCTCTTCGTTTTGCTTTGGCAATGCCTAAAAAGCAACCCGATCAATGTCCAGCTTTTCAACATGGGCTCTTTGATAGAAGTAACCGAGCATTGTGTGTTGGCTTTATTTATTGTCTTTCAAGAGTTCAAAATTCTCTTTAACACCTTGACCTTTTTTTTAATCTAATTCTCTACTTGGTGTGAGAATTAAGCAAAATTGTCTATGACTAATCTAGAATTGGCCATAGTGTCAGCAAATTGCTTCCTTCTCTTGCCTCATAATTTGTGAGATGGACTTCAGCTATTTGGCCTTCTCTGATTGCCAAACGTGTATAGTGGTGGAACATGCCGTCTAATTGTTTCTTAAGGAGGGATCTCCTGCAATCCCTTAATTCATTACCTGTAGGCATTTTACTTGGGTCTAACTAAATTTCGAGACTCGAGAAGTTGGCGGTCTGCTGTTAAATTTATCTTTTATGCTTGGTAAGGTCTCTTATTTTGATCCTTCTCAAATTGGGTCATTTGATTCATGTTTTGAATAAAATGTATTTGCTTGGATATATTTTTTCAGCAATAAAGTAGCACTATCATTAAAAAGAATAATAAGTCTCATTGAGTACCACTCAGCCATTTTTTTTTCCTCTTTTTAACTGACTAGCATTCATGTCACGGCTACTATGCTTTATTGGGTTTTGTCTCAATTCTGATTTAATAGCATATGCGAGACTTGAATTTATTTGTTACATTCCATATTTGGTTGAATAAACTTGACTTAGTTTGATTGGACACTTATTGCAGGCACTCTCCAAGAGAATCCACTATGGTAAATTTGTTGCAGAGGCAAAATTTATCCAGTCCCCTGCTCTGTACGAGGCTGCCATTAGGGTACAAGTAAGTTGCTGGCATAAATGTGTTCTGACTCCCATATCTTTTTGGTTAGTTAATGTTTTGCCGATACAATTGATTTTCTTAAATTATTACCCCGCTTCATTTGCTGAGGAAATGTGGGTCTTGCAGGACAGGGCTCAATTAATTGAATTGTTGACATATGAAACTGTGGAAGAAGCAGTCAAGAAGAGAGTAGAGATGAAGGCTAAAATATTTGGGCAAGATGTAAAGATCAACCAAGAGGAAGATGTGGCTGATCCAGTATACAAAATCAAGCCAAGTTTAGTTGCCGATCTGTTTGGGGATTGGATCATGCCTCTAACAAAGCAAGTTCAGGTTGAATATTTGCTGCGAAGATTGGATTAAGCAAGAGATCAAAGTTTATGCGTTGTTTCTTATTTTGACTTTCTTTACATTTGGATGTTAAGATAGATAATAATTTAAATATCTACATTAAACAGTTTTGAGAGTAGCTACGCCACATTTCTGAAACCCTTTCCTGAGTGTAAAACTCAATAAAAAATGCTTTTTTTTTTTTTTTATTCTTCTCGAAAAATTTCTGCTTCGATGATCAAGAGAGAAGACTGGAAACTGCCTGGTTTTATCCAGATTAAGGTCCTACTGTTGGATAGAGTGAGGTAAATGTTAGACATCCTTCCCATATATGAAGGATTGCTGCATTGACAGGAAATATACTCTGATTGAAAATTGCATATATGGAACTTAATAAGTTTGTTCTTTAAAGGGTCGGTTGTTTTTTCTTCCCTCTTTGAATCTGTTTCCAGGAAAAAGCAAGGGAAGCCAAAGGAGCATGCTTTTTAGCTGGCAACTGCCTCCATGACCCCCACCATGTGCAATGGAATATTTGGAGTTCACTCATCAATCATCACGATTGTAATAGCTGAAATTTGTAGTGAATCAGCTTTAGCACACAGAAAGGACAAAAAGTGGAAAATTATCTGGTAGTAGATGCTTACAAATATTTAAGGCTGCCTTCTCTTTTTGGCTATTGATTCAGTGGAAAAGTAAAGTCACGATAACATGATAACTGCTATAAATAAAAAAGATTAAATAAATTAAATTTATAAATTGATATAATTTTATAGAATCTGTTAGATCTATTTTATTATAAAAGTAATTTTATAATTTGATGTTTTACATCAAACCACATCAGTATATAGGTTTAATTTTGTGTAATCTATTTGTGACTAAAATATTTTTCTAATAGTATTGCATAATGTCATCTCATTTAAAAACTCATAATTATGTAAATAATTAGGAAAACATAACACTTATAATAATTTTGTCCTCAAGGTACAAAAAAGGCTGAAAATTTAAGTGGACATAAATCGCAATCGCCGTATATATTCGGTAATGGTATCTCATATGAGTAGTGATAGACATAATTCTTTTTCATAAATTTTTATGCAATCATGCTTTAAAATGAGAGTGTTTTGTAAAATAATGTTATTTTTGGAAATTGTTTTTATAAATTTTTTAATTTAAAATATAATTATATAAAAGATTCTGAAAATAACTGTGTACCCATTTTCATCTGGATTCTCAGTAAATTAGCTGGCGCCACCCCCGGCTCATTTACGTAATCGCCCTCCAGTTCGAACCATTCCCTTTTTCATCTAGAGGCCTAAAGCCGCTTTTCACACTACGGATGCATGTCTTTATGCCTGCTTGAGATTTGTTCACTCAGACGCTTCCATCCCTCACCAGTATACTCTACACGAACGAGAGAGAGAGAGACAGAGGGAGATAGAGAGACAGAGAATGGAGAAAGCTCTGACGACAGTGAGTAGCTTAAAGGTTGTGGTTGGGAGCTCATGGATTACGAAGAAAGCGAAGGAGGAATTCTCTAATCTAACTGATGACATCACTGTGAGTATGGACTTTGTATATTTTCTGTGTTCCCTTCTGCTAGTCTGTAGGGTGGCGCCCTTTTGCTTTACTTTTTATTTGCTATCATTGTGGCATTGCCCCTGTCCAGTATGCGGTTTTGGAGGTAGTTCTGGTCTTTACATGTGTAATGTGGCTTTGATTGAACTGGACCCACTTGTTGGTGTCTGCTAATTGTGGATGCTTTTCTGGAATTAGCAGTAAAATGTGAGATCTGTTGATTTTTACAAGAAAGACAATGAATTTGGATTTGGGTTAAGTGTAATAGAGAATTGTTGGGAGAAATTTGTTGATGTTGATGCGTGCTTGCTTAAATTGTGTGTTCGGATGGATGTTTGTGCTATATTGGGGACAAAATGTTCCTGTGCGTAATGATGGTGAAATTTGAACATGATACAGCATTTGGGGTGAGCCTTTAGATTGGAGGGAGGCAATTCGGTTCAAAAAAGGGAAAGCTTTTTTAGATCTTTATAAATTGCTAATCGTGCTAACAGACTTGAACTCATACCTAGTAAGTTCAAAGCCGTTCTGAATATATCAAGACATTATAGATCCAAATAATTGATGGAATTTGTGTGGTGAGGGCCGCATTTGCAAGTTTATTAACTCTACAGACGAGGTGTTGTCGGAAAAGAGAGAATTTGTCTAACAAAGTTTCCATTGCTTTGAAAACCCAGTCAAGCACTGTCTCTTCTGGTTTATATAACATAGATGCTAAGTGATCAGTGAAATATTTTTTGTACATTGCGTTGCTTAGAGTGTTAATCTACTGACTGTATGAAACCAGCAGTTTTATTTTTTTCGTAAAGGACGCAATTAATTATAAGCATGTTAAAATTTTCATGTTTCTAATAGCTAACCATATAATCCTAAGAGTTTTTGCACATCTCTTTGACAAAATATTCATGCTACTTTGAAAGTATGCGTGCTTTGTTTGATGCTAATACTTTCTCAATTTTCTAAATGGTTGCTTCTCCTTGCAGACTCTGTCAAACACAGTGGAAGACAAGGCAAAGTGGATTTTCAACAAACTAAAAGGTGTGAAACTACATTTGAACCTTCTATACTCCATTATGCCCGAATCCTTAATTCTGCTGTGGAAATGCTTGACATGTGACTTGATTTTCCTTCATGTAAATTTCCCTTTCAGTGTTTTAGAGACTTTCATACCCCTACCACAACAGTTGGAATTTGTATACAGATGGCAGTGCATGTCATGAACCTATCTTAATAATAGAATTTGATAGGGATTGCGTGCCATCATCATCTTTTCGAAGCCGTATGTAACGTTAGTGAGCTCATTCTCTAGCCTGGTGATTGTAATTGTTTTCCTTGAAGAAGCTGATAGATTTAGGCCATCAACCTACAAAGTAGTAATTTGTAGATCCACACCCACTTATAAGAAAAAAAGTAGTTATTTGCAGTCTTGTAGACCTTTCTTTTATACAAGTTTCCACTTGCATCCGCATTTAATTTACCTCTGCTTCTCTCACATTTGAAACTATTTTTTTCATTGTTTGTTTCTTTTATAAACATTCATGCTTTCATTTTATAAACCCTGGCACAAGAATGTCAGCATTTGGAGTCTTTATCTATGTTAACTTTTGATATTATTCCTACCTATCAAAAAAACTTTTGATATTCTTCATCACATTTTTTTTCTGCATTTGATTAATGAAACTGGTTTTGGAAGGATTCAATGAGATGGTTTTTTGTGTTAGAAATAGATATATTTTTCATTTCATTTCAGCCTGTGTAAAGAATTTGTAGATTTTAGAATATCACAGTATGAAACATTGTTCTGTCGCAACATTGTCTTACAGATTTCTTTCCTTATTTCCCTTTTCTAAAGTTTAATCTACATCAATAAATCAGTAAGAGTTATAACTGACTAGAAAATGCCTACCGACAGGAAAGCCACTGAAAAGCTTACCAGATCTCCTTCAAGAGTACAACTTACCACGGGGCCTCTTTCCCCAGAACATAACCTGCTATGAATTTGATGAGTCCAAGGCCAAACTGATTGTGTACTTGCCTTCTGTATGTGAGGTCAGCTTTAAAGACTCCTCTGTGATAAGGTATGCTACTCGGGTTAAAGCAATTTTGGGGAGGGGAAAGCTTATGGGCATAGAGGGAATGAAGACAAAGGTTCTAGTGTGGGTTAAAGTGACAAATGTGGCGGTAGAGGGCTACAAATCTGATAAGGTTTGGTTTACAGCTGGTGTGAAGAAGTCAAGGCCTACAGATGCTTATCAGATGCCCCGTGATGCCGTCAGAGTAAAAGAATTTTGAATTTGGACTGAAGAATGAATATCGTGGTCATGGGGATTCAGACCTAAATCATTGCTGGTATTCATATAGAGTAGATATCAGTAATCTTGTTTCTCTTTGTATTAGATTGGATGCACTGTTATGGTTTTCAGCAGTTCAGATCTCAACTGCTCTAGGTTTAGGATACGCATGTTATGCAGAATTTGATGATTGCCAGTGCCATTTGAACTTATACGAAAACACTCAAGATAGGGTGAATGGCCAGCAATTGCTGACCATGCTAAGAGTTGTAGGATGATGATATTATCAGACTGGTGCAGATAACTGCTGTGGGTATCAATGGTGCAATGAAACTGCGTGATCTTTTGCTTTTGGAAATTTAACTTTTGTCGGCATTTTGTTATGGCTTAGAACAAAATTCTCGGAATCCTTTGCTTGATAAAAACCGAATCCCAAAATGTTCTTGCTTCAATGTATTATAAAGTCGAACAGTCTCGTTTGGAAATCATATGCTCTGGGTTGCTTAATCTACAGTTAAAAGTCAAACAACAATGTTTCTTGCAGCAACATTGCTTGGATGAAAGGATTATGAAATGATTACTACTGTAGTATTGTATGCAATAAGCAGTAGATCAGACCAAAAAAATATTCAGACACCATCATTGGTCAATCCTAAATTTGTAACTCCTGAGAAAAATTATTTGTATAGTTTTGAAGTGTACAAATTCTGTAATCTTTAAAAAAAAAAAGTACAGTACCCAAGGAATCTGTATGAAAATACTTTTTTTTTTTTTCTTCAAAATGATTACATTGGAGTTACACGCTCCAAAATTATATCTAACATTACTCCAATTACAATAATCTGAACCTACTCCAAAATGAATCTTTTCCAGTGCCATTTGTCATGGCCATTTGACGAGATCATCTTCCCTCAAGTCAGTTAATTATGATTTGAAGTGGCACAAGAAGACCCGTGCCCTAATTTAAAATGACTGGATTTCTTTATCAAAACCAGAATTCAAGATATCAACCACCATCGGTTCCCTTTGTTGCTGCCATAATTTCACTTTCTATTTTTCTCTATTTATAATATTATTATAAGATGCAAATTGGAAAATTTATGGTAGTATATGCAAGAAAATTTATTGCATACATATAATAATGAATTGAGTTGCTCAGTAAATAGATTTAATACTGCTACAAAATTATCGTCTGTTTCATGTTTCCTAATTAGCTTCCAAAATTATAAAGGAATCGCATTTGAATCACGAACAATCTTGTATATTGATATGACATTCTCCATCGTCAACAGGCCAATAATGCACCATTTCAAGAGATTGGACTTCCTGTTTTGGAGGGTTTCTTGCCGGAAATGAATGTTATGCTGCAAATGGAGAGTTAAGAGAGGGGGAGCTTCATCAATTATCAGTAACATTCATTATATGCACTATAGTCATGAAAGTACAAGGAAAAGCCATCCAAACATATGACAGAATTAAGTAGCAAACCCGATTTCTAAGTGACCCAAATGAAACATATATATCCATAAGGACAGGTATACCTTCACGAGTTTTAGTTTGAAATCCAAATTTCCAGAGCGTTGAGTCACTTCATACTCACGAAGATATTCATGTATTTGAGCATACTTGGCATCCCTCCAAGCAATTTCTGATCTGAATAATAAAAGAACCAAACAAATATGAAGAGCTGCAAGAAGCAAATTTGAACCAAATTCATGTACTCAAAAGGTTGTAAAAAAATATTAGGGAAATTATGCAAGTACTCAAACATGTTCAAAAGTAACCAACTTTAGTGAACCCATTTTCAGGTTATCTGATCTTTGTAAAGCCAAATCATAGTAGATCTACAGAATGCTCACTTTATCTGGTGCCTAGCTTTGGAAGCCAGGGAAGAAGTTGTAATGACTCCAGAGTCATGAACAGAAACAGCTTTGTTCAAGCTTAATGAGCCCAACCGAAGCCTAGAGGCAACATGAATGAGAAGAAACAGCTTTATTCAAGCTCCATTAGCCGAACTAACTTTAAACAAGTATGTTTAGCATCATGCGATGAGGTAGGGCAGGCTCAAGTCTTTAATTAACCAAATTTCAATTTCGAAATAACTTGGGTTCATTTATGTTCACAACTTGACCCAAGCATGGGGTTTTTGTGGACTGTAATTTCTGCTTGCTAAATGTAAACTCAACCAACATCATAGTGAGCTTAATCTGCAGGAGTGATGGAGCCAAGTAGAGGCATTAGGTATTAATGCCTAGAATAGTAAAAGTGAGATCATCCAGTATGCAGAAGGAACTTCTGGTATTCATTATCTACTTAAACACATAAACAGCAACATTCTGACGCATCGAATGAGACTACAAGAAACAATCGCAATGGCATTACCTCTTAAAAAGACCGACTTTTGGAATTACATCAGCTAGATTTGAATTAGCCTTCCCAACAAGCTGAAGAAGCTTCTTCTTATCCATTGTAAACGTTCCGGTTTTCTCCATTCCACGATTTGTGTCTGCAAATTCTTGAACCATACCATCAACTTGTGCGTGCGTGAGAGAGAAGTTAAGGTCATTGAAGTTTAACTTGGTTTCTATCAAAACTCCTTGCAAAAATATTATGATGTTTCAAACAACATAAATAATGTAACATGGCACAATGAAAATCAATAGACATCTTAAATGCTTATATTCAAACAGTTCAAGCATATAGAATCTGGAATGCACCAAAAGTGGTTTAAAAGCAAGAAACCAAGTGCTTTCTACTCCACTAAACAACTTGCATAATAAATACAAACTTGGAAATCCTATCAAGAAATTACATGTGAAACGAAATAATCCAAAGCTATTCTTGGGCTAAGCACATTTCCTATAATGCAATCACCATTAGGTTTGGTTTGGCTCTTCAAAATTTTTATCTCAAACTTAAAATTCTCATATCATTATTACAACTTTATCAAATTTTCATATAAAATATAATAAATAATTTCACTTTTTCTTAACTTTTTCAAATTTTAAAACAATAATAATATTAAAATATAATATTTTAATATTTTATCTTAAAACTCAAAATTCTCATCTGGTTTGGTTTGGTAACAAAAAATTTTCATCTCAAACTCAAAATTTTCATCTCGTCATTACAACTTTTCCTAATTTCTATTCAAAATATAATAAATAATTCACATTTTTCTTAACTTTTTCAAATTTTAAAATAATAATAATATTAAATTTTAATATTTCATCTTAAACTCAAAATTTTCAACCTATTTCTCGAGCAGAACCAGTGTCCAATGTTTTGAGAACAACGTAGTCTGGACCTCCCCGCATATCCACAACCAATGATGGCTTCTCTCGATGAATTCTATTGTCTTTTGAAAACACCATAGATGGGTCCGAGCATTTTTACCGGGATCCAAACATTTCTCCGATACATGACTTTTTATTTTTATTTTTATTTTTATTTAATAAGTAAATAAGTATTTTTTTATTAATATTGTATTTTTTATAAAATATTTAAGAATATTTTAAAAATATAAGAAAAAAGCAAAAAGCAAAAAAATACACTTGTCGAACTTTGTGTCCCGAGTCAATGGTTGTAGAACCCCTCGTAGTGAATTAATAGACTTTTATTTTTTTAAAAGAAGTGGTTTTAGTAGGATTCAACTTTGAGATTCGTTTATTTTCATAGATAAAATGATATGATGTGAGATAAAAGTTAAAAATTGAGTAAAATATTGTTAAAATATATATTTTAATATTATTTTTATTTTAAAATTTGAAAAAGTTGAATTGTTTATTTTATTTCAAGTTAAAATTTGATAAAGTTGCAATAAATAGATGGAATGAGATGAGATGAGTTGAAAAGTTTTATAAAAACAAACGAGTGAGATTGTTTAAAAATAGATCTCATTACAAAATTCTCATCTCATCTCAATCTTATTTATTTCCCAAACATAATTTAAATAAAAATACTTTCAAATTAATCATTACAAATTTTCCAAATTTTTAAACAAAAAATAAAAAATAATTTAAAATTTTCAAATCCCCAAACAAAATAATATTTTATACCATATTTTAACAATATTCTAATTTTATAATAGATTTTATTCAATTTTTTCTTTCTCATTTCCTAAAATCTAAAAAATACTCAACTCAAATAATTGCACTATTATTCACAAACTATCTTATTACTATTCATAAAATTTTCATATCATCTCATCTCACTCTCCAAACGAGCATTAGAGCTTATTTGGATTCAGAGAGTGTTTCATCTCATCTCATCATTACAATTTTTTCAAATTCTCATATAAAATATAATAAACAATTCAACTTTTTCAAATTACAAAACAATAATAATTTTAAAAAAATAATATTCTAATAATATTTTATTTAAATTTTAACTTATATCTAAAATCATCTCATCTCATCTCAGAATCCAAACAAACCCTTAGTATGTGGCTCTAGCATTTTTCATTATAATTATCCATTTTGTGCGCATATCATTTTCCCAAAAATAAAAACAATTTAGTTAAGAAATTTGTTCCCGTTGTGCAGAACAATCATTACGGAATTTTTTCTAAGTTTAACATTAAGATATTAAAAGTTCAATTGAATATAAATTGGAGTTGTTTCTTAAGTTCAACTTAGAATTAAAATCAATAACAACGTAAAATCCTCATTTGTGTAGTAGGGAGAAAGAGCAGTATCTCATTCCATTTGAAAAATTATTTCTATACATATTGTGAATTAAGATTCTTATATTTTTCTGATTAAAATATTTTATTATTTAAAGAAATAAATACAATAACTGAAAACAAAACGCATATGATATATACAAATCTTAAATATATAAATTTTGTGCAAATCATTTATAAAAATATATATTCTATCATAAAAAATATATGAAAATTTATTTATTTTTAATGAAATCAACATTTTTACAATTTTTTTTTTTATAAAATTTGTACGTTTAGAATTCAAACAATAGAACTTTTTTTTTTTTGAAATAATAAACCCAGGCCCAATGTCCGTCACGGTAAAACTGACTCCTCCAAGTCTAAGCACTTGAATCCTTTGGGGGGCAAAACGAAAGACTCCGAGTGAAGCTAACGCGGGCACAAGAAAATCCTAGCGCACACAGAGCGGAGAGCAATCGGAAGCTTCAAAAGGATGGCGCTTTCTGGGAACATGAGGATCTCTGCAACACTGGGCTCCTACCCTATGTACCCTCTTCGAAGCTTTTTGCGTCCTTCCAAGGTCTAAGCTCTCACCCCTTGTTCCTCTGTGCTGATTTCCTTGCATTTATCTCTGCATCTCGTCGACTCTATGGGTTTCATGCAATTTGTTTCAAATTTCTGATTTCCGTGCTTAATTGCTGTGGAAGTGGAAGTAACAAAGAGTAACCTGGAATATGGTAACTTGTCGAGGGTTGAAGTGGTAATTGTGAGATTCCGCATTTCCTTTTGAAAAACTTTACTCATCATATTCACACCACAAACTACACATAATTGTTTTTTTCTCTTAATATGGTGCATAGATGGATGAGATGTAAAAAAAATTATAAAAATAAAAATAAGTGTGGTGTCTGGTGTGTGGTGCGTGATAATGATGAGTAGCACGTCTCTTTGAGTTTAAGAGTTTCCCAATTCTTCAATATTTGTGATTTTTATTCAGCTTTTAAGGTTCCCGTGGTTCGATGAGTTAGGCGTGGTTTATGTCGATTGATAAAATGGGTTTTGTTTGTCCTTTATTTGTCTCAGAGATAATTCGCATGCGCGCGTAAGCTTATTATTTTTGCAGCCTGGGGTGGTACTGATATCTGAAAGGAAAGGTAGGATATTTGGTGGTAAAGCCAGGGTCTTTGTTCTTGTCATGCGTTCTTCGCCAAATTCAAGTTGAGCATTTCTCCTGCGAATGTTTGTTTGCTCAATGTAGTTTCATTATGAGGGTATACCAACCTGAAACAGTAAATAAAACGAATATGAAATTTGAGCAAATGTTGTTCTCTCAAAATTTTGCTAATTGAGGTGTATTTTATTCAGAATAATAGAACTAGGGAGGTATTTCCACTTGGTATATATGGTAATTTTCCTGGTGGACAAGCCATTGCAATTGACTAGGATGGATGTTTATCAGAATGATTAGGTTCAGCTTGTTTGCGTTATTCAGTGTTAATAGGGGAACAATTTGGTTAGCCGGGTAGATGCCTGGAGTATGGAGTAATAAATGGCTTTTTTTTTCTTTATCCACTGAAGGTTGAAACCATGGTTTTACATCAACAGTCATCATTCTAATGGGAAAAAAGAGAATAATGGGGGTCTGCAGAAAGATATACGAAGACATTCTTTGCTGCAACATAGGCATTTGACAATATTATTCTTGCATTATAGGTAGAGTTCTCTGGTTTCCTGAATGGAGGATCAAGCATGGCTGAAGTCATACACAAATGGCCTAGCATGTCACTTGATAACTGCAATATGCATGGTCGTCCCAAGCAAATTTCTGGTGTCACTGGAGATAATAAGCTGTCTCCGAAGTCCATCAGTCAAGAATCTGAGAGCTTCCTCCTTGATGCCATAAACATGAGCTTTTTCGAACGTTTAAACTTGGCTTGGAAGATAATGTTCCCATCACCAGCATCTAGAAACAGCTCTAATGCTAGGATTGCCAAGCAGCGCTTGAAGATGATTCTCTTCTCTGACCGATGTGAAGTGAGTGATGAGGCAAAAAGGAAGATTGTCAACAATATTGTGCGGGCTTTATCAGATTTCGTGGAGATTGAATCGCAGGATAAAGTTAATCTGAGTGTCTCTGCCGATTCTGACCTTGGAACCATTTATTCTGTCACCGTGCCTGTACGGCGGGTGAAACCTGAGTATCAAGATCCTGAGGCTGGAGCAATAACAAATATCGAGTACAAAGATACCGGAGAGAGTTCAGGTTCTGTTGATGTTAGATTTGATTTCTTCATTCCAGATTGAAGGTCCTATTTGGATGCGTAGCCACTGGCCAGCGAGCCAACTATAACTTTTGTAAATATATCCGATGCACTTTAAGAGATTGAAAGTTTTGCTGCTTTTCAATTTGATACTTTGTAGTTAATTTGATGTTTTGGCTTGAGGACTCTACCGCGTACAGAGATCTGTTCACGCAAGTTCACGTTGGTTATTTGTCAGGGGTGTGTGCATGCATGCATTTGCTTGTCACAATTACGTTACATTGAGATCTACAAAGGTAGATCTTTATGCATGTTTTCCGACTATGATACTCATACTATTTAGTTCTATGGAGGTTAATCTCTGGTGTTTTCAAAAGACAATCCTTGAGAGTGCTTGGTATCTTTGAAAACCTTTTGGATTTTTTTTTTGGTCGCCCTTTTGGCCATTTTTGGGTCTCAAGTGGCAGTCTCAGGGGTGGAACTTGATACCGGTTGGTTAAGTTTTAGGGAAGCGAAAAACTTTATAATTTCTTTTTAAGAAAATTGGAGATATGCTTTATGCTACCATTTGTGAAGTTGATAAATAAAATTTCAATTTTATTTTGACAACAATTTTGAGAAATATCAAATATGTTCTTTTTGTGAAATTTGTTTTGATTTTTATGTTTTATATTTTACAATAACTTGAACAAATGATGAGAGGAATTTATCATGAAAAGTGATTAACACACGTTACTTTTTATAACTATGTTTTAAAATGATAGTTTTTTTTTTTTTAAATAGCTTCTAAGTAAAATTACTTTACAAAAATACCTTTATTTTGAAATGTGTTGTGAAATATATTGTGTGGGTATTATTATTCATTTATCAAACAGTTTAAGTCTTGTTTGGATTCAAAAATCATCTAAACTCATATCATATAATCATTACAACTTTTTCAAATTTTTAAACAAAATGTAAAAATAAATCGAAATTTTTAAATTTCAAAATAATAATAATATTTTAACAATATTTTATTAGATTTCAAATCTAATTTCATCTCTACTCATTGTACAAACCTCCTATAATTTGACAACTTTTTCGAGTATGTAAAAACTAAAAAGACGTTACTAATTAGCCAAAAACTTCTTTTTAAAAAAAAAACAAAAAAAAAAACCATTTAGATATTTTTTTTAAAATAAAAGAATCACGTATTCATTTAAAAATTGGTGAGAATGCTCACATTTTTTTTTTAAAATAACATATTATTTAAAAATACTTACTTAATCATTAAATATATATATATATTTAAAAAAACGAATTTCGGTGGAATCCTCTGTGGAACTGGTGTTTTCAAACTA